>JARCZZ010041288.1:0-12968 GCA_030323915.1 Brotogeris chrysoptera
TGCGTCTGCCTTCCAAGACTTGGGTGGTGTGGTCAGAGCATTTGCTGGTGAAGACTGAGGCAAAGAAGTCATTAAGAGCCTCAGCCTTCTCCAAATCCAGGGTTGCCAGTTCTCCCAATAGCTTCCGGAGAGGGTCCACGTTTTCCCTAGTCTGTCTTTTATTTGCAGTGTAACTATAGAATCCCTTCCTCTTATCTTTCACATCCCTAGCCTATTCTTCACTAACTGATGGGTTATTGTCACCGTCTTGTGGAATTCAGGGATGGCTTAGTGCTTCCAAAGGTTCCACGGCTAAATTTCATCACTTGATTTAGACTGCTAGATATTTTTTTTTACTTAAGAACTATATTATATATTCAGAACTATTTATTTGAACCATTTTGTTCTATCTCTTATTTCTGTTCAGTTTTCTGTATTTTGCAGTCTTTTTCGTCTTTTTGATCATATATTTGATATCACTTTGCAAATGCAAAATATAAATCCCACTACAGGTTTGAGCTGCAAACCAGAAACATCCCAAAAGGGCTGAGTTTTTGTTAACTTCCACCCTGTCCTGGTAATGACCCAAGAGAGCCCTAAAAAGCAGAACATTTCTCTCATTCCAGACATCCCTGATGTTCATGAATTTAGTGCTTGCAAACCCCATGTTTCATGTCTTTGAAAAAGTACGTAGTGTGAGTATTGTCTTTGTAAGGTAGTAATTACTGTTAATAAGTGGTTCCTAATATACCTTTGTCCTGTGAAGGAGTGCCACTGCCACTTACATTCTGAACATGACGCTGTCAAATTCACAACTTCATGTTATTTTTGAACCTTTTGTCCCATTATATAGAAAAACATGAATTGTTTGGCTCCAGCTGATGTAAATATAGTATAAAAAGCACTGGTGCAGATGCTGTTTCTGCCTCAGCCAGATTGGCTGGTAACTAACAGTGTAGGTGTGAGTGCATAAACAAGTCATCTCAGGATTGGGTGTGAACACAGTGAGTTACCTTTTTAGGGTGTGTTCTCATCCTGAAGTAGACAGGAGACTTACTCCGTCTTTCACTGGAATAGCTGTCAGATAAAACAGAGTTTCGTATTCCTTCCACAAGTTTAGTTTGCTTGGGAACGAATGTAAAAGTTTATTTACCACTTTAGTAGCTAAACTCATTGGAGAGATTTCAGAAATAGCTTAATGTCTGCCCACTGGATCTGCTCATTTTGTGTAAAGCAACCCCACAGGTCTCTCACCCACGCTTTCCTCCAGCCAAGGATCAGTGTTAACTTGGTGGTTAATTCTGCATGTAGAAACATATGAAGATAGTGAAACAGGTAATCTCTTTCCCATAGGGAATATGATCAGTGAACTACCCAGTCTCCTTCTGGTCTTACATTTCTAAATTTCTCTTTTTTTTTTTTTCTTTTCAAAAATGGAAGTATCCTTGAGGTTACTCATGTGTTAGAAATCCTTTCAGAAGGGTACAAATATCCGTCATTTAAATGATAAAAATACTGTCCTATTTTGCCAAAAAGAACCTAAAACCACAGTAAAATGTTTTCTAGATGCTGTGAGAAAACAATGGCTGTAATGAGAAATAACCAAGAAGCTTTGCTGACTATTGTGGAGGTGAGCATTTTGTCATTCTTTCTGATAGTAACCTGCCAGAATACCTTTAGTTTCATCTCTCTGTCTTCGTATGCATTACTATTCCAAATATTTATGTAGGGAGGTTTTACTGAATTTGAATGCAGTAGTGTTGGCCAGATTTGTGAGTTCATGTAATCTTAATAGAATTCTGATCAGTTTGCATTTTCTATAGGAACTCTTTGTTTCAGGCATATGCAGTTTTCCCTGTTCAGTATCTAAATGCTTCTAGCCATGGTGCAATATTCCTAGCATGAGCAGTGCAGACTGAATTAAATCTTCTTTGCATAAGTCACAAAGAAGAGAATTAGTTTTTAAAAGCAGCTTATACTATGCATTAAAAACTATGGTCTTTAGTGTATTAAAAAATGATCTTTTCATTGCTGAGATGAGACTGAGTGGCAAAACTGAGTCAAGGGTGAACAACACCAATACCTGCAAATGGTCAGATGCAGTTTAATTGTTGGATTGTCTACCAAGCAATTTTGTGCAATTCTATGGGATTAAGAAAATACCTCAAACACCAAAACACCTCCTAATATTGTGATTAGTGTGAGCATTACGAGTGTTTCTCTTCCTGCTGGGGCACTGAACTAGCTATAATGAACTATTTAAATTACATAGATGTTTATTTACCATGTAGGTGCTGCTCTATGATCCTCTTTTCCACTGGACCATCAACCCCTTGAAAGCTTTGTATTTGCAGCAGCGACCAGAGGATGAGGCTGACATGAGCTCCACACTCAATGCCGATCCACAGGAATGTAAAAGAAAAGCCAGGTGCAAGATTTCTTTCTTACTGCCTGCCCCCTGCTCCATCACCTTGCTTTATGGTTTCCTATTGAATGTTGCTCTTGTTGATCAGGGTCCATACCAAGTGCACTTGTTTTTCTGGTTTCTCGTTCTGCCAGCAGAGATGACCAGAGTTTTAACAAAGTGGCCGAGCGTGTTCTGCTGAGACTTCAGGAGAAGCTGAAAGGTGTTGAGGATGGAACAGTGCTGAGCGTGGGAGGGCAGGTGAACCTCCTCATACAGCAGGCCATGGATCCCAAAAATCAGAGCCAGCTCTTCTTTGGATGGAAACCTTGGGTGTGACTTGGAAGGATCCAGCACGTTCTTAGAAGAAACCTATTTCTATGCAGCAAGTGTTGTAACATTTCGAGGCGGTATTTCACAGTTAAAACTTAGAGCAGGAGCAGCCATGAGGCTTATATATATCAGTGTTTGGCAGATGTTTTGGGTTTTTTTCTTCAATAACCTGTTACCAAGAAAATATTTTTTGTCCACTTATGTTCACCATACAGCACAAAGCACCAACCAGGGGTTTGATGTTCCTTGTGACCTGTAAGGACTTTGCTTGGACATACTGGGTTTGCTGTAATCTTAAAGCTTGAGATTCATCACTGTTGTGTACTTGTGAAATAGCTGGAGCCTTGTATGTAACAATTCTGTATGGTTACATGACCGTGCAGAATGGATAATCTAAAAACCAGGAGTCATGCAATTACTACCTAAAGTACATTTCAAAAGGGGGGTTATACTGGAAAGATAATGCTACAATGAATATAAAAGAAAACCTGAGAACCTCATGCTTAAGGAGCTGAGGGTTCTTGGGGTTGGGTCTTTTGTTTTTTAGCTTAGTTAAATAGATATTTCTTTATATATATACAAACTTCGAGCCAAGTATAGTACAGCTGCTTTTTTTTTTCCTGTTGTAAATGAAACTGTGTTGGTATTTTATTTTTATAATACTGCTTTACTAGTATGAAACAATGAAAAATATTTAGCTTTTGTAGCTCAGGCTTCCTTGATAAAATAGACTGACTGTACAATGAAGCTCAGCATACCAGATATGCCTCTAAAGCCTCTAATGATCATTCTGTATCTGCAAAAAACTCCTGTCAGAAATACTGAAGTTGTATTTTGAGTACAAAAATCCCATTCTGACTGCACAGAATACATTATTCCGTAAATAAAAATACCTACTGTAATTGGAGAGTCGATGAATACGGGTAATAGGAGAATCCACTCAAGTAACAGCCATGCTGGTATGTTTGATAAATCTTCCAGAATCATCTTTATATATAAAAACATGATTGAAATTTGGCATACTCTGACATTACATTAGTTTACATCTTATGCTTTTTTACAGCAGTATAGTGAAGAATTTCTGTTCTAATTAGCATTTCAGTGATTTTTATTTGTACAGTATTCCCACTATTCTTTTGCTTTTATAAGTTAATGTCAACATGGTAAGATGAGTCTTTTGTTTTCATGTGATTATGTTTTCATGAAGCTGACATAAATTTCTGTTGATCCTTGGCACCAAAAGCGCATCCTGGCTTTTCTGTGGGGAAAAACCATCATCCTGGGATACAGTGATTTGTTCTCTGAAGATGAAACTTAACTGACAGACCACATACTCTTTTGAATGACACTTAGGAAAAGGAGGAAAGTCCTACCAAGCAATTACAGAATGGAAGGTAGGAAAGGACTAAACAAAAAACACAGACAAAAAATCTGGTAGCATTTCTGGAAATGTTTCTCATGCTTCTTGTAGAGGAAGTTCCTTAGGCATTTTTGCAGTAATTAATACTAGAACTCCTAGGTGACATATGAATGAATAGTGCATAAAAGCACATAGCAGATCCTTTCCCTCCTTCATGAGTTAGTGCTGCTCCACTTGAATATTTTGTCATGCTGTGCTGCAGTTTAGGCAATGGGGAACCTGCAAATGGGGAACCATTAATATTAATATGATTGTCTCAGGAAAGTCTAACTTCAGAGGAAAGAATTATTTCTCTGCAATGCTGTTAACATCGTATTTAGTGCCTAAATTTTGAGTGTCTGTACATTTTCACTGTTCAAGCTGATTGAAATGGAGATAAAAATACAGGTAGGTATTGTAAGTGTCCTTTAAACCTGCTTACATTATTTGTAAGCTCCTGTAGCAGTGAAATGCCAGATAGCTGAAAAACATGAAAACAGTTTGGACTATTAACAAACCTTAGTGTCTCCAAAACACCGTGAAAATCCATGTGGCACGATCCTGTTACTGTGAGATCTGTGTTTGAGTAATCTAACATTCTTGAGATAATTGTCATCCGTGCAAAGCCTCATGTAGCCAAATGGCAACCATCAGAGACTGCTTTTCTTTTTGTTCCAGTAATGCCTTAATTTTTAGAAGTCAAAATTAGAAAGTAAATGGTTTGCCAAAATGTATCCTTTATAGATACACACTTTCCTTGTAGAAGAATAGAAAAATAAAACCTGGATGGAAATGCTGTTAATGCTGCTACTGATGGTAAGGTGGATCAGTATTTGTGAGCCTCAAATGTATTTACTGTAATAGTAAAATGGAAACAAGTGAGACAAGTTGGTTTTTTTCTTTATCCTTGGACTGAATCTTAGTAACATTAAACATTTACATTTAGAAAAGAGAATTTCTAAGAAAAATGAGCCTGTGATCCAGTATGATAGGGAAGAGTTTTTAAATGGGAACATACTTATTTGAAATTCTTTTTCTTGCTGAACCATCTGTTGGAGAAATGTCCTCAGCAGTATGAACTGTGAAAAAGTGAAGCATTGCAGGTAAACCAATGTGAATTATGTACCTTGACTGAACTTTTCCATCAGCAAGAAACTGTCCCATGAATAGGAATCAGATTGAACACTCCACCTGGTGAGATACTTACAATTTAAATAAAAAAGGACATCAGCCTTCATGAGTGCAGATCTGAAAACTCCTTTTGTTCTTACAGATAAAACCACCCAAAATCATTTTCTCAGTAACTCTGAATTAACTAGGTCACTATTCTATGCTACTGTGAAACTCCTGAGTTTATAAAAAGCATTCAACACTACTATATTTTTTTTAATGCACTAAAAAGCTAGGTTTCATATTTTCAGGGGATAATGCACTGTCACTAATTGTACTCCTCATGAATGTTGTTACTCCATGCCTGTACAAGTGGTAATTCTTTAGTGACAAAGGGTTGCCTTTGTAAATGGGCAATTCCAAAATCTGCCTGGGGGAATTTGGTTGCATGATTGGAAAGTGATGTCTCTTTAGGTTCTGACTACTACTTTCACCCCTGTGAATTCAAAGCAGAGCAGCCGTGTAAGGCAGCTGTGTTGTCTTGTGGAACCTGTAGACAGCCTGAAAGAGCTCTTGGGGAGAGATTGCCTAATACTAGCACTTAATGATGACACTTTAATATCAGCATTAAATAGAACTGATCATTTCAGCAGGTAGGTTGAAGAGTGAAACCTCAGCAAAGAAGCTGGGAAGTGTGCAAAATGAGGGTTTAGGTTCTCTTCCTATCCCAATTTAAAGTCTTACCTATATCCTGATGATATGAGAAGACTTACCATGTTGTTCACATAACAAATGCTCTCATTGTCTGTCCTGCATACCACACTGTAAGTACACCTCGGCTTTCAGAGCACTACAGTGAATAATGTCAGTGATGTCTTTAAAGGTGCACACAGCTTTTCTCCTGGCTCTCTCATTATGTCCTCACTACTCTGTATGTGTCCAGAAAAAACGTGATGCAAAGTTACTACACCCTTGTCTGCCCTGCAGAATTCCTGCTGCTATATCCACAACAGTTCCTCATTCTACGCATCCATTTTGCCATACAACAGACAACATGCAAGATCTGAGCTTATTTGTTTGCCTCAGGTTCTTAAAGCAAAGAAGGAAGGATGATAAGAAAATGCAGCTATGTATAGAAGAAGGATAAGAGGGCTGGAGCACCTCCTATGAAGACAAACTGAAAATGCTGGGGCTGTTCAGCCTGGAGAAGAGAAGGCTCAAGGGACACCTTAGAGCAGCTGCCAGTGCCTAAAGGGGGCCTACAGGAAATCTGGAGAGAGACTTTTTACAAGGATGTGTAGTGACAGGACAAGGGAGAATGGCTTTAAACTGACAGAGGGGAGATAAGATCAGGCATTTGGAAGAACCCTGTGAGGATGGTGAGGCACTAGCACAGGTTGCCCAGAGAAGCTGTGGATGCCCCACCCCTGGCAGCGTTCAAGGCCAGGTTGGATGGACCTTGGAGCATCCTACTACTGCTCTAGTGGAAGGTATCCCTGCCCATGGCAGAGTTGGAACTAGATGAGCTTTCAGGTCCCTTCCAATCCAAACCAATCTGTGATTCTATGATTCACACAAGAGACTGGTGAGAACTGTGAAGATGACACTTTCCTGGTAGAATTAGATTTTTTGGTTTGTTTTTTTTTTTTAGATGGAAGTACTTTAAGTAGATACTTCAGTAATATATATATGCTTATATAATGGATGTGGAAAAATTACCGTACAGTCCCTTGTTAAATGATGCAACAAAATTACAACTGTATGGACTTTGTTCAGCTTAAGGAACTGCCATTTTGGCACTCCAGGCGCTGACATCTCACACAGCATAAGGGAATTTTTCCAAATACTAAGAAATTCATCCTTCCCTCCAGAAAAACCCATTCCATAATGCTGATCAAGGTATTACAGGTTGAAGAACTTTATATGCATGATAGCTGTCCAACTCTATAAAACCAGTTCTAGCTGTGCTGCAGAAACAGAACTACATTTTGGGAAATTGCTTCATTCCTGGTGTGCCATTTGTGTTTCCAGAACACAAAATTTCCAGTCCATAAGCTCAATATTCTCTGCTTTTGTGAAAGCAAACGTGTGTGGGGGGGTGTGTGTCAAAATAGGAGCTTTGGCTGGACAGATCAAGATCCTAAAAAATTCATACAAGTCAAGTATGTTGTCTCTATGGCAAGATTTTCCTGCACTTGTCCATCAGTGCTCTAAGAACAGTGCGGTGAATTAGCAATAACTAGCTTTAAGGATACTTCAGAATCACAGGGGAATACCATATACTCTGTAATGGAAGACTTGAAAGCTTTATTTTATAGTAGTTAGAAAAGAGAAAAAAAGTTATGTAATTATGAGACATAATCTGATATTAATTCTGGGGTTTACTTAGTAATTTCTACTTAATACTGCTCAATTGTTAAAAAAATACTATTTCTCACAAAATCAGTTTGTTGGCCAATTTTCTTCCAGACAGTGCTGTAAGTCCTGAATTTCATCAAGCATTTTCAATTATGTAAGTGCAAATGAGAATCTGGCTCTTTATATAATTTTGTTTTGGTTTCTCGACTTGCCTCACTACCTTAATGAGTCAGTAATGTATGTTAACACACTTATACATTGCACAATATGTAAGTAAACGATGCACACTAAGAGCCCCCTGGCTATATCAAAACACAGAAACTGAGGCCTAACTGATGCCCTATCAGCGCACTGCAGTCCTACCAGTGTAATTAAAACCAGTTTTAAATCAATTTATTTAGGTCTGTGAAAACCACTGTGGGTGCCAACCTCCATGTGACACACAGCTGTTTATATCTTATCTGCTTATCCTACTTCTATCATTTACACGCAAGGTCACCTAAAATGATGACGATACATGAGGTATTGTTTTAACGCAGACATTATATAGGGGAAGATAAACAGGCCTTTGAAAGTGTGGCTTTCCTGAGGATATACAATGATTACTTAAAGCAGAAGTGTTCTGTCATCATTCAGTTCCAAATTACCAGCTTTACCTTATGTAAAACACAGAAGTAAGCTTGTGGGCTCCGTGTTTGTGCTGTTCCCACTATCCTCAACCCCTTTCTGTCTCAACTGAGTCTTGATTCTCACAGTTTCAAAGAACCTTTTTTTTTTCTGGATTTTAAAAGCCCTTACTGGATGCAGCTTTCAGCCTGTCTCTCCACTACTTCACTCATTGTTTCCTGTTTCTATTACAGTATCTGCATGACAGATGTAGCTGAGGGGTCTTTTTATATTTTGCTACTGTGAAAGAACTTTTCATCATTTAATTACAGGCATAATTGAAGGTTCTAAAGTTAAATAATACTTTAAGAAATCATATGTCTGCGAAATCATTTTAATAAATTAATCGGGTGGTAAAAAAAGAAATGTTTACATTTCTATCCTATTGCATTGTCCAGTTACTCTTTATTAGAAATATGACTGTCTCAGTACACAAGTGATCCAACTGACTATACACTGAGGAGTTTAATGGATTGCTTAGCTGGAGGAGGAGGCTGTTACAACACATTCCATATATGAAATAGGTCATTTACTCTAAATGCTGTCTGTCACAATGCACTTAACATACCCAATTTATGAATAACTCATTATTTTTGACACTGGTCTTCCAAGTCTTTCTATGAACTAATTAGAATTTACTTAAAAATGCTTTATCATCCTCTAAGAAGAAAATTAGGGCCTCTTTGTAGAATGCTCAATGTTTTTTTTCCCGTCAGAGTGATTTATCCTTGTAGAATAATATGAACCAGCTGTTTTTTCCTGAAAGATTCATGAGATCACTCCCATGTGTTGATGTCTGGCCTTTGTAATGTTTTTTGTTATGTGCAAAAAGACACCTATTTCCTAACACTGTAAGTGCTAAATATAGACAGAAAGTGCTGCAAAGAACTGAATTTGCCTTCATAAGATTGTCTTTTTCTCTTCAAAAAGTGCAGTTGAGAACAAATGTAATCCTAAAATACATTCAGTGCACATACTGATTACAACCTTGATTAACATCTGTTATGCATGCTAACAATAAAAGGCGGTAACACTAGTTAATCCTTAGAGTAATTCAAAATGATAAACGAAGTATACAGAAATCTTGGGGACCGCAAGAGTTGTGTATTTCAAACCACACTTTAATGGACTGCTAAAGCTTTGGGATTGATCTGACTGATTGCCTTGCTGCATATTGCTATAGAGGAGGGCTCATGGCAATAATTGCATATGATACTTTACTATGGACAGATGGTTTTCTTAGGTAGTGTCAACCTACATGGTAAGAGTGCCTAGTATTGGCTTATTTTCTCAAAGATGAAAAATACCCGTGTCTGGAGCAATGATCACTGAACTTCAGAAATGAATGCTGAACCATGATCAGCAATGATGAGACCAGCACAAAATATCTGCCTTTCATGAGTATTCTCACCTGAAGTTCTGACTCACTGCACAGATGATACATGAATTTCTTTCTCTAGAAAGTTGTGAAGTGGTTCTGTAGTTTCTACCTGCATAGTTCTTCCTTACTCCATTCTAACTCTTACTGAAGGGGATCATCTTGTAAAAATAAATTAACTTTTGCCCTGGCCTCTATACTACAGCTTGAACGGAAGTCCAAGTAGTGCGTAATGCTTCATTAGCCTCATGTATAATTGAGGCTAATGTATGCTAATGTATGCTCATGATGTTTTGTTCATAAGGCAAACTTAAATAAGGACGTGAAGGTTTGAAACAGAAGCTGAATAATTGTGGAAGAAAAGCAGAAATTTAGTAAAAATGCCAGACAGCTGGGCAATAATTTTAGCAATAAATTAGCTTCCTTCCAGCAATTTCAGGTGTTGTAGCCATAATACTTAGTTCTTCATTAAACACCTTAAAAACATGAAGCATGAAGTAGAACTATGATATCTCAAGTAATTTAAATATCAAAAATCAAGAGGCAAGTGTTTTATCCCTAAATCAAAGCAGATGCATGTACCATGACATTACAAGTAAAAGAATATTTGAGCGTTTCATACCATTTTCAAATCTCACTGTAGCACTGAAGTCAGGAAGCTATGCATCACAGGCTCACTCTGTAGCTGCCAGAGCTAGAAAGGTACTTTCCCAGGGCAACTTTACAACAGCTAATGTATTAATTGCCATTAAAAGATAACGATTTCTTCTTGTTGACTACACAGGGACCTTGATCAACTACGCTACTTGCTGATGTATGTTTGCCAAGCGACCAAAGACAAGTAAAATAAATAAATCTGGCTGCTAAAAATCTGTCATAAAAAACCAGATTCAACTGAAATCAACAAAACACCTGACGGAGATGGAAAAATGCTGTGCTCGTACTGGGAGCAGACAGTCCACAAATCTCTGAATCAATTAGCCTGACAAGCATTTAGGACTGCAGAGATTGTGGATTTAGGAATCTAGTTTAATCCACCTTGACTTGCTTAGTTGAATACATTTAATGTATGCAAATCTGCTTCATACTTTCATACAGTGGCAATTTTTGTATCCAGACTGAATATCACAGTGAATATGACATACCATAAAATACTTATGGCACCTAGTCTGAATGCGATGAAAGCATCTGCTGCAACACCTAGCAACTCTGCCTGCAAGTAGAAAAATAGCCATCTATAATGCTCCCATCCTGTTAAGGAATTAAGTCAGAAACAGTATGTTACTGTGAATACTCTGTTTCAATCGCTTGGTAGCACTTGCAGAAACAAGGTCTTGATCAGGTTTAGATCTTTTACTAGAGAAACTATAAAACATGCAAAACATAATGAGGTTTCTAGCAAGAAGACAAAGCTGGATAAGGAATACACCATCTACAGTCTCCCAGGAATAACCAAAGGAAGTCGACTTGGCCTATAAATATTTTTATAATTATCAAACAGCTTTCAAGTGGCTTGTAAAAAACGAGTTCCAGTCCATTATAATTAAAAGACAGACGCCTTTTGTGTCCTTAGTTTCTTCCTTTCTTTCTTCATTTCATTTGTCTTTCCTTTGATGTTCAGCTTTGTTTTCCCTTAGATCATAGTTTCAGTTGTTTTCAAACTCACAGTATCTGTAACTGTGGGACCCAGAAAAGACTGGGGACAATCAAAAGTACTGTTTGATTTATATTACTGTAATGAGCCTTGTTTTACAACACTGTGCCACAAACAGAAAACAATGATACAAGACACTAGTAGAATGTAAGTAACTGGCTCTGCAGTGCTCTGTGGAACTTCAGCCTTTATCTCCTGAGGGTAAATGCTCTTCATGAGAAGAGGAGGATCTGTTCCTCTGAAACTCATATGTTTTTTGTTGTATATATGCATGTCCTGTAGAGATGTGCAAATACACCCAAAAAGCCACAGTCTTTGTATTTTACAGTGATGGAGAAAAGGTGCAAACAGATTTTCCCATGTCCAACCTTACAGAATTTAATTATCAGAGTCTTTGAAATGGTCTGATAAGTTGTATTTGTGTAAGAGAAACTGAACACTGTTAGAAGAAATACTTTATTTTGATATTAGAATAAGCTAATAGTGAAAGAGCTTTTAAAGAGAAATACATACCTGTACGCAGTCCCATATTCATTACTTAGGAAGGATGTTGCAACCAAGCATCTACACCACCCAATTTATTAGTCCTGAAAAAAAAATGAGCAAAACTCTTCTTCCGCTTAGATTTACAGAGCTACTCCTAAAAATGTTTTAATCCTATCAATCCTTTTTATTTTTTTTGTTTTTAATAAAGTCAGGTCATCATATCCAGATCCTTCTGTGACTTCTCTAGCCATCAGTAACTACTTGTGACACTTGAAGAACACTTTCCACCAGCAATACAGCACTGTCCTGCTGATGAGAGCTGTTTCTCCATACCTGAAGTTCCCGTAATGGGTCCTTCACCACACGTTACGGACTATGTCGAAAAAAGACATGGTCCCCGCTGATCCACGGGTTAATCTGTGTCTGCTGGTAGCAACAGCAGCGACGTTCAAAAACACTGAAGAGCCCGAACCATTCTATGGTTCTACGATTTCCACAGCCTGATAACCGTGTCCCACCATGACAAACGTGCCACCCGCCCGCAGGGCCGCCGGGGGCTGCAGAGGCCTGGGCCTGGTCGCCTCAGCGCGGCGGGCGGGCTGCCTGCCCCCCCCCCGCTCACAGGGAACCGACGGGCAGGGCGGGCCACGGCGGCAGCGGCGGCGGGAGGAGGGCTCCCCGCCCGCGGAAGGCCTGCAGGGCCACCGGGCCGGGCCGGGCCGGGCCGGGCCAGACCTTCTCCCCGTCCTGAGGGGAATGCTCCCTGAGGGCCTTTCATTCCCGGGCCAGCGCTCTCGGGAACCGCAGCGTTTCTCCGCTGTCCACAGGAACGCTTGACAACTCTGGAAAAGGGGTGGTGGTTTCAGTAAGTGTTCAAACCCACAGTAAACACTCCGTGTCCGTGTCCGTGCCCGTGCCCGTGCCCGTGTCCGTGTCGCGAGCCCCGCTCTCCAGTCCCAGCAGGGCAGGCTGTAGGCACGGCCGTTTCCAGCAGAGGAGGTAAGAGCTCTGTTAGTGTGCTCCAAAGTTAAGGAAGGTGGGGCTTGTGGCGAGGCAGCACCGGTAAGAGCGGCGTCTCACGGAGCAGGAGGAAGGGAATGCCAGGAGGATGCTGGGCTGCATCAAAAGGAGCATGACCAGCAGGTCGAGGGAGGTGATCCTGACCCTCTACTCTGCTCTCCTGAGACCTCACTTGGAGTAT
>JARCZZ010041289.1:2456-23116 GCA_030323915.1 Brotogeris chrysoptera
TCCTGGAGCCAGGGCCTACAAGAATTTAGGTAGTGTGAAGGGGACCATTGCAAGATGATTACAGGGCTTCTTTCTGTTTAGTAATTTTTATTTTTGTGTTTACTACTGATCTCTTAAAAGCTGTCATCTTCTTGAAACCTGATCACTAATTAAAAAAGTCCAGTGTTAGTTTTAAGCTCCAGGTTTCCTAGTTATAGCAGTATTTTTTTTTCTCTCGTTTTTGTTGATTTGTAAAGACTTGCATGGAAGGACAAGTGACTAAACAAATGTTGCTGTGTACACAAGTCAAAGAATCAATAGGATTGTCATATAGTTAGGTGTATTGTAACTGAAATATTGCAACATGTAGTTGTGAGTTGAAGAAAAGTACTGCATGCCCTTTGATACTCATTTACTCAGTTGCTTCAATTCCACTTGAGGGGCTTCATCTTCCTTTTGCTAAGTATGGACTTCATTATGTTGCAGAAGTGCCTGCCAGGCAGTATTTATCTCTTTGTGGATGATCATAAATCTTGTACTGCTGTCAATGGTGTATTCTGGTATTGAATTCACTTTCTGATGAAAATCTTTGTAAAGTCCTAGAAAGACGCTACAACCACACTTTGTCTTCTTACTTGTTCTGTGTGCAGACTAGAGCAGCAGCTTCTGTAAGTGTGAAATTCTATTTCCTTTTTACTATTTTTAATGAAAATTGAGTTCATTACTGCCGATATTAAGTCTTAATGCTGGACTGTCAGTCTGGTTTTAATGTTCCATGTATCTTAGGCACTGTATCCATATTCCAGAGCGAAATTGTCTATGTTGTGTCCACCTGCTGAAGGATTCTTCCTCTGAGCCTACTGAACTCACAGTAGTTTGACAGCAGACCTGACTTGGGCCAGGATTTTACCTACTTTTCTTATTCTAGAATAAATAAAAAAAACCAAACTTTGCATTTATGGATGAAAACCTACTGCTTCTGGCCTTCACACAAGACTGTTCCGTGGCTGGCTTAAAACATTAGTCTTGCAGGAGATTTGCCGCTTGCTGGCACAGATGCCATATGCACCGATCCAGTAGCATAAGCATTCATATTTTCATCAGAGGATGCTGTTTCAATAGTGTCCTTTCCTTCTGCAGGTTTGTTTTAAGTACACTTAGTCTGTATTTTTCTAAAATAGCTTGTTGGATAAGAGGTGCTAAGCTTTGTCATGGGACAGATACACTCCAGCTGAAAGATCCGTTACGGAAACAGATGCACAATTTGTATGAACACAGGAACTAGAAGCTGTGGGTGCAGATTGACAACATGCTTGTAGAACCTTTTCAATATATAATGAAAATACAGGGTTTTTTTGCTTCAGAACAAAGTAATATTACTGGGTAGGGATTTGGTGTGGGGGGTTTATTTATGTTGAGCATTATCTTCCGTCATTTGATGAGGACTTTTTTCCTCTAAAGTATCTTTTGTTGATCATGCGTAGAGTCAAAACAGTAAGAGTGGTATTTAAGGATGAGCATAATGGTTAATTTACTTGGGAGGCAGTCCGGTTTTGGTTCCACCTTGTAACTCAAACATGATGTAGCATACCTAAGTTTAGAAACTTGGTTTATAGCAGGGAGTGCTTCAGTGTCTTTCCTTAGCAACCCAGCCCACGAAAACACACTAAAACTGTCCTTCCTGGTCTGTACTGAGGAATGGTAGCAAACTCCGTGCTTTTAAGGTGGAGTTTATAAACAGCAATAGGATAATGATGCCTGCAGTTGCAGGAGATTGGAATTCAGTGGTCTGAGTGCTTTCCCAGTTTTATATCTCTTGGTCTTGTATAATCCTGCATGAGTATAAGGGCTGCCCTAAAAATCTCAAGTATGAGTTTTGCCTTAAGTAAACTTATCTGGTGCAAGGGAATTTGTGAAATGGAATTAATTTTTTATTTTTAAGTTTTTGCAAGGGGCTGAGCATTTTTGAGGTAGAAGGGGGAAGGATGATGACAACAGCTGCTAAGGGTTAGAGCCAGCCTTTGCAGAAGCGGAAAGGATATTTAGGGAAGGATAACTCTATAGTACTACTTTGGTTTTTCTTTTTCCTTAGACTTCACTTCTGGTTGCTGTGTTAGCTGGTGCTCTGATTTTGCATGGTGGAGAGGTTCCTCTGTTTCCAATTAAATGTGATATATTTTGTGTGTCTTTTTCTAACAGGTAACACTAGTATATTCTGTGCTGAAATACAGTTCATTGAGGAAGACAAAATTGGTTTAGAGAGGATAGAGAAAAAATACCATAAATCTTTCAAATGCTACTATGCACCTGATTATTAGAAATATGGAGCTTTTAAAAAGAGCCTGGTTTAAGAATCTATAAAATGCTCGAATGGAAGAATGAGAAAATATTACACATATAAGCCGTTTGTCATCTGATACCTGGAGCGATCAGATTAACTAGGGCTTTCCTCCCCATCATTTGTTGTCACCATGTTAACAGAGACCCAAATTAAACATTAATATTTTTTTGTTTTTTTTTTTGTTTCACATTTTAGAATGTTCTGCTTTCTGTTACTTTCTTAGGAGAGATTTATAGTTTCAGAGGGAGTTTATCAATGACTATTTACAGTTTCAGTAAAACAGGCAGGTTGTCTATCCTTTATGTTTGATGAATTTATATAGTATTTCATCTAGAAATGATACAGGGGAATTTTAAAGTGCCTGTAATACCTTGAATGATTTCTGATTATGTTTAAAATGTGTGTTTATTTTCTTCTGGTGTAAGAACAGTAAACATGTAAGATCTAACTCATGAGCATCCTGTGCAGATGACTGTGACTTTGTCATTTTAGAATGCAGGTTAACCCAGTTTGAATTTGCATGCTCTAATACTGTATTTTTAGGTTGAATACCGAAAAAACCCAACAAAACCAAGTTCTGTGGTTTACTCTTTTGTATTTTCAAATACAAATCTACACTTTGCTCACCCCCGAACTAAGAAAAAAATGAATGATATTTGTCTTGTTGGAGTTCACATAGATTTGTTTCAGATATATTGTGAAGTATAGGTTAAACTTAGTAAAAAAAGATAAAGGCTACCCTGTAAAATCTGGGGTTCAGTACATGGAGACATTTTATGCTAAAATGTGCACATTGAGTCATAGGAGATTATTTTGCTTTTCAGTATTTAGTTGCTGATAAGCTAGTTAGGGAAAGACATTTAATCCGCCTGAGAAAGAGGATAGGCAGCCTTGCAGAAGGTTGGAGGGATGAGCTATGCACCCTTGCAAGTGTTAGCAGGAATAAGATCTCTCTGATGTAGGAACCTTAGTCTTAGTGAATCAGAGCTCCTGACTGCAGGGGTTAGTAAAGCGGGTAGTGGGTCAGTGGAGTAGAAGGACAAGAAACCTTCAGTGTTTTAGTCTAGACAGCAACAGTGACGATGTCTGACAACTTGGTGCAGAGCCCAGCACTTCTTTTCATAGCTGAAGGCAATTCAAAGGATAGTAAATTGTGCTGTGACACTGGTTGTATTAGCTGCTTTGAAAGTTAATATTTTGCAGTCCAGAGAGGAAAACATTTTTACTGTTGACCACCAAGACAGCAAGATGCTCTGGTGTGCAGTGGAGTGGGAATGTGTCTGGATTCTCAAGGGAACTGAAAAGGAATTTGTTATGCAGGCTTAAAAAGTACAAAAGATGGCATGTTTTTAAAACGTAACAAAATGAAAATAAGGTGCTAATGCTTTTATAAAACTTTTAGTACCCGAAATCTCAACTTTTAAGATATTAAGACTATTGGGAAAAGGAGGAGGAGGAGTGAAATTATTTTTGAGAATAAAAGGGTAAAGTCAATAACGTGTCAAAAAGTAGTACTATGCAGGATTTTTCAAGTGGTAAAATTCCATGAGTTCTTAGAGCTATGGTTCATCCATCACCTTTTAGCAGCTTAAACATTTAAAATCTGGGTCTCTGCTTTCAGTAATGATTACAATGCGTGTGGGAATTTGGAGATGTGCTTATGTGAGCTGTCATGAAATGTTTTATTTTGCAAACCTTGGTTGTGCTAGGTATCTATAACCTGATGTGACAGCAAGACTTGAATAGATGTAAATCCAGTTCTTGATATTTTACTTGTGTAAAGTGTTGTGCTGTTCAGTTTGTTGTGGGTTTTGGCTTTTGTGGGGTTTTTTGTTGTTTGTTTTCCCTCTGTTGTTTTCAACTCTGCTTGTTGTGGCCTTTTATTGGACATTAGCATTTAAACTATAGTTGTTATTGCTGTGGATGCCCACTGAAGGTGAGATTGGAAAGGGACACCCTGCTGTCATAATACTTGATAATGAATTCTGGCCTTCTGAATAAGGAGATAGTAAAGATGAAAGCATTATTGTAAATGTGTGTAGTAAGAGATCAAGCAGGTTCTTATGCTACTTTACTTTAAGAAGTGTTCAACATCACTTTGGTTCTTTATCCTTGATGGGCTTTTAATGATGGATATGAACGTCAGTGGTGTAACTGAAGGATTGCCTTTTGGCACATCTGCCAGGCAGCAGACACCAATCAGGTGTTGGGAAAATGCGTGTATACAGGTGACTTGTTAGGTCTTGGTGGACCTGCCTGCTGAATATAAGAATAGTTTTAGTCCTTGCATTTCTAGCGTATCCAGTGATTTCATTAATGCTTTTAAATTTAAATGTCTTTATATGAAAGATAGAGGTTTTTTTTAATATAATAAGAGATTTTTAAAATAAGAAGCCTATCCAGCAAACTGAGAAGCATGACTTCATTTCTTAAGACTATGTAGTTATCATGATTATTTTTTTTTCTGGTAGAGAAAGATTAAGGCAAGATTAATCTTTTAATTTAGCAAAATTAAATTGTAAAGGCTCTTTTTCTTGATTGCAATAACTTGTTTTGAGTTTTAGGAACACTTTCTGTCAAATTTGACAAACTGTGCCACATTGCTGAAGATACTTGTTGGAAACCTCCCACCCTGAAAGCAGAGATCTTGTTTTAGGCATGATCCAGAAACCTTTCTTAAATTCTAGAGAAATTCTAAGTAGGTGTGAAAAATGTGACTCTTTCTGTGTCAGGATATCAGTCTTATGTCAGATGTTCTGCATGTGGATTCTTCAGGAAGTGGAAACCTTTAAAGGGTTCCTGCAGCTGAATGCCCCACTTACCTTCAATTTTACTTTTTTGTCCCTTTACTGTCCTGTCCCAGTCCAAACTGATCCCTGAAAACTTACAATACTTTTCCAGCTGGAAAGTAGAAGTGCAAATTTCTGAACACAACAATTCTAAAACACAACAATTCAAGAAAAATTATGAGATACTCTCAAACTGCAGGGAAAATAAAGCACTTTGGTCGCAGAGTTAACTTCATCTCTGTATTGAAGACTGAGTCATGATATATCGTACTAGCATATTAGTACCTGAAAGTAATGCTAAAATTAGGCTGCACTGGAAGATGAATCTGCAGTAGAGGACTGAAATCTTAAAGTATTTTTGTTTCAAAAGAGGTAACAGATGAGCTTTGAGGATCCCTCTAGCATGCTATGCTATGATTAGGGTAGACTCTGCATCAAGGTAAGACAAACTCATGCCAGTGTATTTCCATATGTTTGGAAGGAAATTGTGTAACTATTAGTGGTAAAGCAAGGGACTTTTGTTTTATGTGGTGTTCTTCTGGTGATTCAGCCAGGATGCTTCTGAAAGTTAATGATGCTCAGCTTTTAATTTATAGGCAGAGCAGGTTTCCTCGAGTTGGGGTTGCAAAGGCTGAGTGTCAGGCTAGAAGTAGGATTTCCCAGTTCCCATACTTACTAGCAGACTACTGTTCTGTCATTCTTCCAGAGCAGCAACTTACAATGCCTATCCTGGAGGATTTTGTTGTGGCAAGCTTCTGTGAGGTAGGAGGTTTCTGGGTAACTTTGTATTGTGGCATGCTTATTCTATCTCTGCAAAAAAAGCAGCACTTAGACAAATTTTATCTAGTTTTTGTACTGGTGAGTCAAACTGCTGGAAAGTAATGCAGTGCCTGACAAGCCTCACTGGCATTATGAGTGAAGTATATTTAAGAGATGTTGAAGATATGCATGGAGAGAATGAAACTTTTGTGCTTCATAATTTCTCATCATCCTTCAGTTCTGAATTGCATGACTTGCTTCTGGGCTGCTGTTTCAGTCGTATTGAAGCTCTGGAGACTATTAGGAAGGGCTTTTCTTTTGCAAACACAGCATTATTTTGCATTGCCAAAGACATAGTTTGCTGCAGAAGTTAGGGGGAATGTCCAGATGAGAACGTTCCGGTAGTATTGCAGGCCTGCAGAGGGAGGGCTTCTGAATCCACTGCTGCCAAAACTTGGAGCTGATCAGATTTTTGCTAGGCTGCTGGCAAAAATTGGAGGACTGTTAAATGCTGTTCCAGTGAATTCTATAATACGAAGGAAAAACAGAGGGACAACTTTCGCAGCTACAGTCTCACATATGCTTGTTACATATAATTTAAAAAAAAAATTAAGCAAAGTAGTATCTTTGTATTATTTAAATGAGAAACTTAGGTACATTTATTGTCATTGGTAAAATTCTAAAAAGCATTAAATATTTTGAATTTATTTTCTGTTTTAATTCTGGTGCAGCAGAAAGGGTGGATTTTAGATCCCTCTGTGTAGTTTGGGCTTTAAGTTATTTTCAATGATGAAATGTGTGTGGGTAGTGGTGGCTCTTCTTACAGTGTTGCTACCATTTCCAGCGTTTTATGAAGAGCTGTTTTATGCTAGTTTATCCTGATTTTACAAAAACCAGCCTATGTGTTGCTATCATTTTGTCTCCCAGATATAATCTCTACAAATATATGTTAGGAAATAGGTCCTTCAGGGCATAGAATGCTGAAGCATCCTGTGTATGTGAGCTACTGTTTATTCCAGGTTTGAACTGATCAGTATATTAGGCCTTTCTTTAGACCTTTAAGAAGGGGAAGGAGACGGAGGTCACAGAAGGTTGCAATGAAATAGAACTTTCTATGCCTTAGAAAGAATCTCAGTTTTATTACTTGAGGTATATTAATTTTATTACAGTAGCTTTCTCATGTTAGTATTGAAACCTGGAGGTGTTGAAAAGCTGTTTGTTTCAGACTTTTTACAAGTGCCAGCATGTTTGGTGTTAAATTGCTGTGCTTGTTGAAAGAACTATTTTTCACGTTGATGCTCACACTGTCTGAGGCAGATAGCTTGTGGGGCAGTAGACAATACGGTAAAGATCACACTGGAAAACTTGTGCTGAGTCTCTAACTTGTTGTGGCAGCTTTTAGGACCTGCTGAACTGATAGTGACATTCCACGTGAGATGACAATGTTTGTGCTGGTAGAATGTTTTAGAAACATTTGGTGGGATACCAAGTATGTGTTTCTAATGCCACTTTCATCTCTTGGATTGAAATCTGACTCAAAGGGCATGTATTTTATTTTTTTTTTAAGGTTTATTTTGTTTTCCGATGTGTTGTCCAAACACTTAAATGGCTTACATTCCAGTTTATAAATAAATAGAATCCTTAACCTTGCTTGGCGTTACAGCTGTTTCTTCCATTTAGGTATGTTACAGGTTTTATAGTGATCAGAGAGCCTGGCAATGACTCCAGGGCCCTTCCCCATCTCCTTTCTGTCTATTTTTTGTACACTGTGTGGTTTGGTTTTTTTTTGTTTGTTTGTTTTTTTACTTTTTTCCCCTTTCCCTTAATTTTTCTGACGTTTGATTTTTTTTTTTTTTTCCTGCTGTAAAGAGGCATTTACTATCAAAACCTGGTCTACTTTTTCGAACTATGAACACACCCCTAATGATTCTGAGTGTTTCAAGAGTCCTCACTTATCCTCATGCTGAAAACACTGAATATGCATTTTGCTGTGCAAAGGCTAGTAATTTTGTTATATGTAAGACGGCAAACGCTAAACAGAATCAGATTACCAAAACATAGTGGAAATAGCAGTTGTTAATTTAGTAGCAAGGGCATGTGGTTGATTGCAGCATTTTTGAGAAACCCTCATTATTAACAATTTAACCTTTTCTTTTGGGGATACTGAATCCTGCAGTTCTGCAACAGTAAATATTTAGCATGTTTTACCTAGTAATTCAGAAGATACGGGAGCTACAACAATTTCTGGGGCTGATAGAGGTTAGGAAAATTGCTAGGATAACCTTGGAGGTAAATTATTGGAGTGACAGGAGAAGCCTGGGTGTTCTGCTTTCCCTTCAAGCCCATCTTTACCTTCTCTTAGAAAGGAGCGGTTGTTCCCCAGTCTGTCTGTGGATAAGCCTCTTCAGATTGTGTTGAGTAGCAGAGGACTGCATCGGTTTCTCTGCGGAATGGAACAAATACTTCACCTACTGCTGCTCTTTGTTTCTCCAGTGAGGTAGAGGCTGGCTGGGATATGTGGGATTATGCCATTAGCACTGCTCAGCTCTGTTTCACCTAAAATGTCCTTAGGCCAGCCTGCTTTACCGACTGGAAAATAGTGGATAGCTGTTAAATTGAGCTTGAATATTGCTGTATGACACTCTTTATTCTATTCATGCTGGGATTTTTTTTAATTCTTCTACTAATTTTTGCCAGACTTTTTGAGTTACAAGTGCACTGAGTTTAGACAAATTAATCTGGCAGTTGTAATTCAAAGGATAATTTAATTTTAGTGTGTTTCTTTTTTACCACACCACCTAGCCTTAGGCTTAGTAGTTAAATAACTGCTTATGCTGTGTATTCAGAAGGTGATTTAGAGCACCTAAATTGGGTTTCTGTCCTGACTTTCCTCCTGTGGTGTGCTCTCTCTCCACTGATGATGCATGAAAAGACTATGAAGGCAAATTGTGATACCCTTTTATATTTCTATGTTTAAGCTGGCTTTTGATGGAGAGGAGGATTTTAACTTCTCAAAGTAAGCAGCAGGTAGATTGGTGAAATGACTGGAAAACTGCTGAGGAATGCTTAGTTACATTGTGACTATATCAGGAAACTTTGTTATATTGTGTGACCTTATGTAAGATGTACATCTGGAGCAACAAATAATTGAACAGTGCAAATGGAAAGAACTAGACATAAGCCAGGCAATGCTGACTCAAATAAGTATCTGTCAAATACAGCTATTATAGTTGTTTTTAATGGGGTCTAAAATTTAATTCTTATCTTTAATCCTTGGGGTGGAGGAAGGGGGTAAATAAAGGGGGCAAAACCCCAATATACGGTGGTATGGAGGGTTGGTTTTGTTTGAGGTCCTGTTTGGTTGTTTTGGGGTTTTTTTCTTTAAGCTAAACTGCTTGTATTGCTTCCTCTTCACTGCTGTAATATACAATTCCTGAGAAAGTGATTGATTTGTAGCAATGAAGTTTTTACTTTATGGAATACTCTGCTCAATAGCAGTAGTTTTGTACTTTGAATGTTGGTGCCATTTTTGTTGTTTCAGTTCATGTAAATAGTACTTGGGACTATGCATTAATCATTAAGTGAAAGTTTAATAAGGGTTGGCTGACAAGTAACTTTAAGGATTGAGAAAGGCTGCAAAAGATAATTTTAGAAACAAAAGTTTTACAGTGAGGGGATCAGTGAATAATAACAACTACAGTGCAGTTTATATTTTAAAGTAGGTTATTAATACCTGTGACTTGTGAGAGCAATTCAGCATTACTTTCAGAAGGGTGTTCTAACTTACATTCTTTCTGATTTTCTTGTCAATGCTTACTTTTAGTGACAGTTATGTAGATAGGTGAAACTACCCTTATGTGAGCAAAGAATTACACTAAAGGCAGCAATGTTGTTATTCTTGCTTCGAAACTCATTTGATACTATTTGCTGATAACTGTTTGACTTTTCAAAATTTCCCACCAATATTTAGCCTGTGGTGTTTGAGTTTAATGGTTATTATACTTTATCTAGCATTGTTTCCTTAGAAAGACACAGATGATCATCTGGGCAGAAAACTGAGTTAATTTAGCCAATATGAATCTTAGAATCATAGAACAGTTAGGGTTGGAAAGGACCTTAAGATCATGTTTCCAACTCCCCTGCCGTGGGCAGGGACACCTCCCACTAAACCATGCCACCCAAGACTCTGTCCAACCTGGCCTTGAACACTGCCAGAGATGGAGCATTCACAACATCCCTGGGCAACCCATTCCAGTGCCTCACCACCCTTACAGTAAAGAATTTCTTCCTCATACCCAATCTAAGCTTCCCCTGTTTAAGTTTTAACCCATTATCCCTTGTCCTATCGCTACAGTCCCTCATGAAGAATGTATATAGAGAGTTTGAATAATAAAATATTTGTGGGTAAGAAAAGTTTGTGCTGTTATTACGGAAACAGGAGCTTGTTAGTGGTTTTCTTTTGTCCCTATTTTGTTTTATTATCTTTCAGGACAGAGCAAGGAAGTGCTTTCCTTGGGCCCTTTCTGGTATTTTATTGATCATTAGAAAAATAGTAAGTTCTGAATTGAGATTTTGAGAGCACAGGATATGAGCACATCAGAAATAGGAAGTAAGTATGAGAATTATTTAGAGCTGAGCTCAAGCAGTTGTATGAGAAAGCTAAATTATATATTTTTTTATGTGCAGAAACTTATCTTTTGAGCACTTCCAAGTATTTTTCAATACAACAGTTAATATTAATTTTCTGGAACATGTAGTATTATGATGTTTTTTGGTGTTGAACATGATTGTTAGGGTATTTCTTACACACTTCTCTATTTATACTTTCCTTTGAATACTACCTAATCCAGGTGGTTGAAATGAGACAGTATTTGCCAAACCTGCATGAGCATTTTAATAACAGAAACTAAGTGGAAAATGCTTTCAGTCTTTGACTGTCTTTGCTGAAAACTTGACTTCTGTCTCTTTGTGTCATGCTTATCTAATAGATTTTATATATGAGTTAACAGATTTTGCACTTCAGCTAGTTTGATTCTTGTTTCTGGCCAGAAAATGTTTGTGCAGTTGCCTCGATGCTCTTGTGTCAGTCCTGACTGATCTAGGGTACCAACTTCCACCCCTCAGGCTTTCCTCCAGTTGTCTTTGCATAGCATTGTGTTTGATATCAAAAGCTCCTAAAGCAAATTACAACATTACCATTAATACTGCAGTCTCATATAGCAGGCTAAAAATGGTTGGAATTAGTAGACTGATAAATGTTTATGACTTGTTTTCAGCTTATCTTGTGGAACATCTGAAGATTAAATAAAGTTCAACTTTTGATTCAAGCTTGTCTAGATTAAAAACTTTGGTCTTGAAGGTGGAAGATTATTCTCTGCTCTCTGTTTTGGGTATCAGAATAGGCGCTGAATACAACTGAATTATACTAAAACTGGAGCAAGTAAAAAAGCTAGGATGGAAAAGGGTGAGAAACAGGAATGGAAGATGTAATTAATTGTATTATTTGTTGCCTGTTAACATGCACAACTGTAGAAGTAAACTAGGCTTATGTAATTAAGAAGTTACCTTAGTACTAACTCAAATAACGGTAGGAGCATGATTGATGTGTGACATCAAAGGAGAAGCAATTATTAAATTTGTGGAAAAATTATGAACTGTGTCCTGATAAGCAAGGCCTTAAGAAGGACTGTACAATAGAGAAGATTAAAAGTTAATGAATCAGTGTATATAGCTATATATTAGTATGGCCTCTTGCTTGTTTCCCAGCCTATCTCAAGAGATTCTGAATAACTCCGGACTGGATGTGAAGGGTGCTTGGTGGGCACAAGAGAGAGGTGCTCCTTGTTTTATTCCAGTCAGATGTATTGAGTGTCAGTTGTGGTTTGGGTTATAAGGGACTTTAAAGCTCATCTAGTTCCAACCCTCTGCCATGGGTAGGGGCACCTTCCACTAGACCAGGTTGCTCAAAGCCCCGTCCAGCCTGGCCTTGAACGCTGCCAGGGATAGGGCATTCGCAGCTTCTCTGGGCAAGCTGTTCCAGTGTCTCACCGTACTCACAGTGAAGAATTTCTAACTTAGGTCTAACCTAAATCTGCCCTCTTTTTGGTAATGTGACTTGCCTTCAAATCCAACTTGCTGAAAATACGGTTAAAGAAGGGTGTATTTCACTGGCTGTTCACATTTGGGATATATGCGTAATAAAAATAACCAGTAGGCACTGCTGCTAAAACCAATGGTACAATCTGTTATGCTATGAAGAGATTAAGATTTTGCAATTCAGTTGAGACATTGCTTCATGAAAGTCAGTGTATGTAGGTCACAGTTTTTTAGTGTGTTCAAAGGCTCTTTGTGTTTTAGAAGTGTGATCTGCATTTTGTTGTAGAAGCTGTTTGTTTCTAAAGAAACGCTTGTTAATTCTGCTTCTGCTGAACTGCTTCAGGTTTTAGCTTGTGTGTGTGTGGGATGTAAAGCTACTAACTGTGCTTTCCTTCTGTGTCTGGAAAACTGCATCTGTTCTTCCAGTGTTTAACTGGTGTTTTCCTGTTGTGATGGGTACTTTCCATCCCATGTATGTACCATTATACTGCTGCCTTTTAGTGATTTCTGCAGTTGTTTAAGAAATCACTAAAAGTGTCTTTCAAAGGGCTTTAGGCAAAAACTAAATCTATATTCTTGAGCTTCAGCTTCACTGATTAAATATTTCTAGCAATGATTCATTGATATTGCAGAAGATCAGGCAGAAATGAAAGGAAGTAGAACTGCAGTCAGGTCTCTGGGAGACGGATGTATCATGCTAAAACCCCCTGAAACATAAGAGGTAAATCTGGTTGGCATTAGCTGTGTCAGCTATGCTACATATTATTTATATTTTTTTAGTTAATTTATGTTTTAAAGCAATACTTTAATCCAGATACCACTATTAAGTATATGTTTGGGTCTGTAACTATGTAGTACGGAAATTAGTTCATATTTTTATCTGCTTGAATTCTAATATTCTTGTCAAGAATGTTAACAGCTTAATATGTTGATCATTGTTCATAGGGAGATCCCTAAGCTTCCCTGTCTTATTAATTCCTAGACATGAGTAAGTAAAAAGTGTTTTCTGTTTGTATTAATTTTTGTCTGTTTTGGATATTTTTTTAGGTCCATTTTCCAGACACAGAGAGAGCAGAATGGCTCAACAAGGTAAGAGGAGTCATTAGCATCGCTTCCAAATGGGAAGAGGGAAGAGGGAAATCTGAGATACAAAAGAAATAAAAAAAACGTGGCAAGAATCAGAAAACAGGGTAGTTTTAACTTTGTACACTTGAAGCTTCTGGTCATTGATCCAGTTAGTCATGAGAAAGATTAAATCCAATTTCATAGTCTTGAAATAGTGAGTTTTGGAGAATGACTGTAAATGGCATTAGAATAATGACAGCTGTAATTGTGTGGAAGCCGTAACAGCTGTAAACACAGTCATTTATGTTTTACTTGGCTGGGATACTTTCCAGTTACTGTAGGTTCCTGACCTACAATCTAAAATTAGTTTTGCAGTTTTGATTTGCATGTGTGATTACCTAAGATACAGCTTTGTGTAGCAAACAAACTTCTCTTCACCCTTCTCCCCAGCACTCAGCATCAGTGCTGAATACACATGCATTCGTAGGGTAAGAGAAGAAAATTCTTTATTTTTCTCCTCCTGCAGTGCTTTAGACTTGTGCAAATTCCAGAAAGCTTTCCAGTATGTGAAAAGGGACCAGTTCTTATATCTGTAGTAAACTGTAAAGAAAGTTTCAAACTTTGTACAAAATTTCTTATGTATGCCTTAAAGAATAGATTTTTAGTTGTGTGAATTTGCATTCCATGTAGATTTTTGTTGGTTTTCTCCTTAGACTGTAAAACAGATGTGGCCTTTTATTTGCCAATTTATTGAGAAGCTCTTCCGGGAAACCATAGAACCAGCAGTAAGAGGAGCAAACAACCACCTCAGTACCTTCAGTTTTACAAAGATTGACATTGGTCATCAGGTAAGTTACTGATGAAGCTTTTCTAAGAGGCTCTGTCTTACGTACTGTTGTCATGTAGCCTGTTTAAATCCACGCAGAAGAATTTCTTGGTAACGCTGATTCTGGTTCCTGTTGTAACATTAAAATAAAACCATGAGGCTTTTTTAGCAGAAGCTTTTTGTTTTTTGTTTTGTTTTTTTTTTATTTTTCCTGGGGTGTCTGCCTCAGAATTTGCCTGAGAATGGGAGAACACTCAACGTATAGTAACTATGAGTTAATTGAAAAGCTCATAGCCACATGATTTTAATACTGTTCATGTTATGTGCTAACGATCAGTGGGCAAGGACCGTTATCCTTTTCTTGCCAGATGACCCAAGTGCAATTACAGACGAACATGTTAATCATGCTGTGTATGGAATCCAACATCAAGGCTGCTGCCTCAGCTTTCCAAAGGTCCATAGGGTAGTTCCAAGGAGCTGATAGGTGTTTCCCTTCTGTTCAGTCCCATGGAAGAAGGAGTCATAACATATAGCTCTTACATGCCTGTGAGATTTCCAGATGTGGTTCTAAATAAGGTCATTGCTTATCCTTTCCCACCTAGTATTTGATGAAGCTTTGAGTCTTTGGAATGTTTGATTGTTATGTGCTGTTTCTGTATGGGGGGTGGAGGGGATAGGAGAGAGCATGAGCACAGTGGTTTCGAGAGAGGACACAGAGTGGTTGATTACAACTTTTGTTGGGGACTATGGATTCTTTTCCATTCCATCTGACTAAATTCCACGTAAGGCAATACTTTTTTTTTTTTTGTGAATTAAATTTAGGTTCTTTCAGTTGCACAGAAAAGACTGCTTTGTCTGGGATTGTTAGACATATACTGATACAGAGAAATGACATGTTTATTGGGGGGAGAGAGAAAGCTTGATATTAAATTTTCATCAATCTTGAAATCTAGTGGTCTAAACCCAGGGTAATTGCCAGAAAGGTTGTGATTGAGTGGATCCTAGCAAGGTAATTTTTACCCTTGAAATAGCATTTCGAGCTAAATTGATAGCTCTAATTCACACCTTTTAATGATGCTTATAGTAAATTCTTCAAGTATGAATATGCGTATATTCACCTTTATTTTGAAGTTAAGAGGTTAATATGGTACAGTCCAGTAGAAGGATCCAACTTTTACTTGCTTCATTATTTCAGCCTCTGCGAATAAATGGTGTAAAAGTGTACACTGAAAATGTGGACAAAAGGCAGATAATTTTGGATCTTCAAATCAGGTAAACTTTATTATCATGTCACAATGGTGCCCATGCTTTGTAATATGTGCTTTGTTTGATTGAGCAGTTATATTGGCCTGAAAGGAGAGCTGCTTCATTACGCAAATTCAGTTAGTTCTAATTGCGTATGAATGGAGGAAGGAACTACATGCTGTAAATAGCATTTATTTGAGAGAACTAGTATATCAACTTCGTGTGACTGCATCATTAAAGTAATGTTGGTTAATAAAAACCTACATTCCAGAACTAAAGCATTATCTTTGATTTTTTTAATTGCTGTATTAAAACTTTTACATGAAATTTAGTCTAAAATTAAGATGTTTGAGGCATTTTACTTTTCTCAGTTACTTATATATTTTTACAAACACTAAATCAATGTGTCTCCAGAACACTTCTTTAGTATCTTGTGCATCTTCCTTGATTTCTTTGTTTGCTTTTACTTTTACTTGCAAAAGGAGTGTGGGTTTGGTTTATTTTTTATTGTTTTGCAAGGATATTGAGTGCATTGTGATCATTGTTTCAGAGTGCTTTTCAGAATCTTTTGAAACACATAGTATGCTTTAAAGAGATTTAGTCTTATAAGGAGCTTGACTAGCTAATTCACAAAGCAGTCCTTGGAAAATGTATTTAAAGATTCAGTTTCAGGACCATGTTTTCAATGTGAATACTTTATCCTTCCCATAATTTCTATGAGCTTTATATAAAAAAATTGTCAAACTCATGTTACAATTGAACAGTCTCGTTTCTGGTGACAGAGATGTGCAAGGGAAAAAAATCACAGCTTGAGCAAATGAAGATAAATTGTTAATAAATAGACACCTTAGTTTACTGAAGCACATGAAGGTAGTAAATCCTTGGGAAAAATGAAAGGTTATGGATCAACAGAAAACAAGATAAACTCTGTCAAATTAAATATGAACTGTAGTAAAGCAAAAAAACCCATTGAAATATAGAGGGCGTATTTGTTAATAATGTATTAGTTTAAAACTGAGTGTTTTCATCTTCTTATAACAAACATAGAGGGATTAAAAGAAAGTTTTAGGCTGAAGATCTAAATGCATGGAAATATCTTTTGTTCATGTGGTATATTTCAATTGAGAAACTTGCTACCATTATATTTGCAGAAGACATATATAAAAATGTGGTCAAAAGACCTTCTAAAGATCACCTAAAAAATAATGAAGATAGTCTGAAGTATGGAATCACAGATCATTGTAAGCTGGGAAATATGTTTGTCGTATTCTTTGTTCATTTTTCTTCTAGGTACCTTCTGTGGCCTACAGTGACCACATACAGTAATGTACTGTGCTTCTCATCTGATTCAGGACAGCTGCTGTTACAGTTCTTCAAGACTGTCCTGATTAAACTGTAATCTGTCTCAGTGATCTGTACATTACAGGGGTCACAAATATTTCTGGGATATTATGCTCTAAATGCATAGAATTTACTTACTAAAGGTGACTGCAAGTTGCATGTTGTGTTACAGTGAAATTCTGTATGGCACCACTTGTTAATGGACCCAGCCAAATATCTTAGGGGATAAAACTGTGATTAACTTGATTATAAGGTCAAAAATTATTGACTTATGACTCTCAAATGCAGCTTGTTACTATTTTTACTTCAATTTGTCATCATATTATTACGGATTTTCAAACTACCATATTCCTGCTTTCCAGTCTTCATAAAGCAAATAGTTCTGATGCTATGAAGTTCCAAGATTGAGGTTTCAGTTGCAGGGTTTGATTGACCTTGCTTCTCTGTATCATGTTGTTATGCAATTCTATATGTATGTGTCTGTGTGTGTATATATATTTACTATCTCTATTTATAGTTATATGGATAAAAATAGAAATTACATCCTTTTAAATTGTGTATTAAAAATTATATGTCTATTTTTAAACTCTACAGTCACACTACATTCTTTCCAGGGGAAGCAACAGTCACCTTCCTTTCACATAGAACCCTGTCATGTTGTTGTGTTCCATTTCGCCAGGCTGATTCTGCACAGTCTTATCTTTTGAATAGTCCAAAGTAAATTCCAGTGTTGGATGTTTACAAGAATGTCTTGATACTATTGTTTATTTCTGTTTAAGGGATTGATAAGATTTGCATTTACTTGAAATCCCGTAGACAGCACCATCACACACTGAGCACAGAAGACTACAGATGATTTCAATAGTAGATATCCTGGATGCAGTAACCCTCACCTTCATTTTCTTTTGGTAGCACCTTGTGGCCTTCAGTTGCCAGGGGAGGGGGCAGGGGTCCTGCAAGGGGACCCCAAGCTTTCTTCCTGAAATTCTTTTTGAGTCTCAGAACTAGTTTGTTTTCAGACTCAACATGGCTCACAGCAGCAGCAGTTCTTGAAGAAGATCTGCTCAACTCTGCTGTCACATGCTTGACCTCCATGGAGCTTCAGGAAAAACAGCTGCTCACATCTGAGTCTGAGTTGCGTGCACATAATCTTTTAGTCTTGTAGCATGGGCAAAATAGATGGGGCTTTTTTCTTCTACAAATCTATCTCCAAGACACAGGGCAACATCTGCAAAATTTAAAGCCCTTGACCTTGGATTCCCAAAAATGGGATGCAAAAACTGTTCAGGGATTAACTTGCCTTGTTTTAAATAAGTTATTTTCTAATTTGCTTCTTGCCTCCTCTGTATGTTCAGAAAGGGCTCAACTGTTTTTGGCTTAAACCTTGCTTAGCTGAACATCCAGCTCAGCATGCCCAGCTTATTGAATTTCTAAATATGACTGGTTTTGCAAGTCAGTATATTTCAGACAACTTTGATTTTTAGCAAAATAACCATCTCTGTCTAGTGCTTCTTGTGATTATATTAGATGAGAATGGATTTGGGTAAACGTACTATCAATGATACCTACGTAGAGCTTTCCTGAAGTGGAGTGTGATTCCTGTGTCTGTTATTTCCCAAAAGTAAGGCTACTTGTGTGTTTTCTCTTATGCATGCTCCTGGAGATGATAGCACAGTCATATCATAGTATGAGTGACTTTGATGAGAGTGGTGATGTTTCAAAGGGGATGTAATTTTTTTAACAATCTTGACTGTTACATGTTGCAATGTTTTAACATGCATTTCTTATATATGGATTGAGGTAGAAGATATACTGTCATGACAGTGCAAAGCAACTCTGTGTTGCATTTTAGTCCATCAAAATGAAATACATTCTTTTTGGTTTTAGTTTTGTTGGAAACTGTGAAATTGATTTGGAGATAAAGAGATACTTCTGCAGAGCTGGTGTGAAAAGTATACAGGTAAAACTATTTTTTTTTCTTTTGATTTTGATACAGAATCATCACTGCATTGTTGTTTTCTGATTTAAATAGTTTATAAGAAAACCAATAATTGCGTAGTTTTGTTACTATTGTTTCACAGTTGCATAATATTGATATTGCATAATAATTTCAGTAGCATGACTTAACTGAAAGGTAAATTTCAGATATAGAATTATTATAAATGTTAACTTTTTCTACTAGAAAAGGTGGAGATAATTTCACATTAAGCCAACGTTCATGTGATGCATAGGTTTGTGAAGGGACCATAGAGCTTGAAGTTTTGGTTTACTTAGTATTTCAGTGTTAGATTAAATCATTAGTTTACATGCAATTACTATAATTAGCATTGCCTTCTGATATTGTTTCTCAAATTTCCTTTACTTTTTGATAGCAGATCTCTCTAACAAGGAAAAATATTATGCTTTTTTTGTCTGTCTCGACATACCTGTAAGCATTTACCAGTGTTTGTTCTGGTATTTGTGGATGCTGTTGTATTGGTTTGTGCCACAAATTTTTATGTTGAGCTGTATAAATAATCTACTTCATATTTTTAGCAAAATTATCACTACACATGACACACCCTCATGTAGATTAATGCAAAGAATTTGTAAGCCCGGCTATTTAATGCTTATGTAAATAGGCATTGTGCTTGGATGACATGTAAGCTATATGCATAAAACTCTTTTATAATCAAGAATTTAGTGAATCAGAAGCGTGAGCATTGCCAGTGAATAAATTTTATTTAAAGCTTTAACTAAAGTTTATCCCATTGCCTTTTTTCCTCCTCTTTTTCAGATTCATGGCACTATGAGGGTTATCCTGGAGCCACTAATTGGAGACATGCCCCTAATTGGAGCACTATCCCTTTTTTTCCTTAGGAAACCTGTAAGTGCTTTTAACTCTGTTGCTACTCTTTTGAGAGTGCTGATGATAGTAGTCAGAAAATGATGCAGCAAGAATTAAACAATGAAAGGAAAGAATCTGGGAAATTGCTACCATTTGGTTGAACTTTCCCTGAAAAAAGTGGACAAATATAATAAATGCTGGAAGAAACCAAGATGAGTAATAGTTACCTTGGAATTGTGAAGTCTATTCCATTAAAGCTGTTAATTTTTTCTCGCATGTCTTCTGGACAAGTAAAGATCAATAGGTACCATCTAGGTTGTTTGTAAAAAAAGCTTTTGTTGCTGTTTCTCATGACAGTCTGCAGGTGAGTGTGGTTTAAATTAAAATTCCACAACATCTGCACAAGGATGTTTTAAAAACCGTACTGGTGTTACCACAAATTATAATCAGAATAGGTGTTTTGAGATTGCCCTCTATGATGATTGAAGATTTTAACCTGGGTAGCAGGTGGGCAATTTCCATTACACTTACCAGTGATCCTAGTATGAGAACAGATGAAGTACAGTGTGAGATGGAATTGGATTTCAAAACAATCATGACAGTAGCAGAAGTCAGAGAAAGAGAGGGTGTCACGTAATTGAATTGGAATATGTGCTAGGCCAAAGTGCACATTTGGGCATGAATAATAGTGAAACAAAGGTAAGCCAATAGGGTCTGCCTCAATAGAGCTAGTTTGGTATGTGTAAATAAGAGGATAACTCAGGAATGCTCTCAGTTTTAGACACAGCACTTCAGCAAAAGTACTAGCAAGCTGGAGAGTATCCAATGTAGGGAGATGAGAATAAACTTGACCCTCAAGGACAGAGCAAAAGAATAAAAATTGTTTAGAGAAGACAATAACATGTTCTTCGAAACGTGAAAGGCACTTACAGAAAAGAAACACAAAATCAGTTCTTTGTTTCAGTGGCAGATAGGATAACAAATAATCACAGCAAGGAACATTCAAGCTGGACAGGGGGGATGAGGAAAGGCCTGAATGGTGAAGCACTGCAAAAGCCTGTCTAGAGACACTGTGAATCACTGTCATCTATCCTATGATAGATTTTTACTAATTTGTTGGAATGATACGTTTGTATGGGTGTTTACATGCAGCCTAGGAAAAACTTATGGTGTCACTTCTGTAATTTATGCGGCTTGTTTCATCTGTTTGGAGAAACCATGTGTGCTTGGGTAGAGGGAATGTAGACTTAAAACATGCAAGAATTTTGAAATATTTTGTAGATGATTTAGTGAGATTTTTTTGTAAAAGTGAAATAGTTCATGTAAAACTGATGGAACATCATTGCTCATATTTGGAAAAGATTGGGGAGCTATAGTGGGGTGAACCAAATA
>JARCZZ010041291.1:0-38448 GCA_030323915.1 Brotogeris chrysoptera
CTGACCAAAGAGGTTATTCCATACCACAGCACGTCATGTCCAGGATGTGAAGACGGAGAGCAGAGACCCGGAAGGGTGTGGTGGTGGTGGTGACTGAGGGGTGCACAGCATGGTCAGGCTTTTGGTATTGGGGGGTTCGTTACTAGGGGGTGCACTGGCTGGGTCGGTCTTCGTGAGCATTTGTATTCTCTTTCCTTGTATTTCTCTTGCATTATTATTGATGGTAGCGGTAGTGATTTGTGTTCTACCTTAGTTACTAAACCGTTCTTATCTCAACCTGTGGGAGTTGCATTCTTTTGATTCTCCTCCCCATTCCCCCTGGACTGGGGGAAGAAAGAGGGGAGTGAGTGAGTGAGAAAACTGCATGGTGGGGGTCTTAAACCATGACATAGCTTCAGACTTTCTCTGAGGTTTCTGTCCAGCAATGTTCTAACTATCCAGTGCCCTAACCTCAGCAGGCAGGTGTGTGAAAGGAGGTTTTCGTTGAGGCTAGCCTGCATGGTATCTAGGCCAGCCTGTGAAATAGAAGTTATGATTGCAGTTCCTGGAAGCTACAGAAGGCCAGCACCCAAGTTTCTCCCTTCTTGGGAGAGTGCATGACTGTAATTTGGTGGGAAATTAAGAACATGAGCTCATTACTTCGAGTTAACTTTGTGTGATCAGTGAGTGCAAATTTTAAAAGGCTTAAGTTAGTCTTCGAGTATATAACAATGAAGAACCTTGTCTTTGAATTCCAGAAAACCTTGGGAAGAAAAATTGTTATCTTAGTAGTTGGCACAAAAGATGAAGCAGGAATACTTCCAAGTATGCTCATTGAACAACTTCTGCACTACTTAAATCCAGGTATTTGCAGTATCTGAGGTTCCCAAGTTGGATAGAGACAAATTCTGAATTTCAATGCTACGATTATAAACTGGCATCATTGTTTACAAATTTAAGTATTTTCTTGCATCTCACCTTAAGTAACTTACCTGGTACCAGAAAAAAAGCCATTATCAGAGCCAAGAACAAAATCCAGCTCCCTTTCCCAGTTTCTTTATCGGAAGAGCGTTCTTTCTAAGGACTAAGCATGTTACCTAAGTAAAAAAAAAAGTTGATGGAAATACAGAGATATAAGAAATGGCTGGCAGAATACTCCAAGTAAAGCTTTATATGCAATGAACTAATTCATTTTCTTGCATGCAGGATTAAAAGAGATTAAAAAGTGATAAATGCAGTCTAAAATTTGTGATGTTATTACTGGACTTTTTACCACATTTTCCCTTTTTTTGTCTTTTTGTTTGCTGAACTCAATCTGAATATTGTCCAGCAGTCTGAATCAAGAAATTACTTGGTTGCTTTCCAGGAATTCACAAAGATTTACAAATGTCTTTGGCTACCAGTGAAGAGGCATGTTTTTTCCCTCCAGTTTTGGTCTCTTTTCAGCCCTGTTCTAATGGTTTCCTGGAATACAGTACTTGTCTTTTGCATACCTAGAAAAAGTTTGTCTTTTCATTACCTATTAGTCTTGGCTGCATGTTTGATCCACGCTCTTCTTAATAGCCTCCCAGGTTCTGCTGCCTCTGCCTTCCTACCCCACCATGACCTCATTCTTATCTGACCCATCCTTTTTCCTGGGCTCTTCTCCCCGATCCAGACACTCATCCTACTTTGGAAACTGCACTCACTGCCCAGAAAGTGGTCACTGCCCACTGAGCTTTCCCCAGAAAACTCAGGCTGGCTGTGCACAACATATTTCTGTCTATTACCCCAACACTTTTAACAGAGCAAAACGGTTAGAGGAGATAATTGGGGAACAAATAAGAAAATTATACCATCCAAAAAAATGACGTCTACCACATCTGGTTTTGTCTTAGTGTTACAAACTTGTCTGTGTAGTTTAATCTGTCATGATTAACCTTTGTCATGACTTTTTTATGATTAATTTTCTGACCCATTGTATTTTGAGCAATATTGTTCCCTAAAACAAATTTTGTGTCCAGTAAAGACTATCAACACGCAAGATTTTCCTTGGTTTTCAAGTACTCACCAAGTTCAGCTTTATACTCAAAAGAAAGCAAGACTTAAGAGCATCTGGTACAGATATTAGGATTGGTACCTGATTGATTATAATTGTTTTAGCAGCAAAATTATGTCTTTGCAGTTATTAAACCATTATAGTTGTCATCAATTTTAAATACTTTGCCTTAAACCTTGATGGTTTATTGCTAATTGGGTGATTTGATATAAGCTTAATTGGTTATTATGGCTGAATTAAAGAATCATTACATCTTATAAAACTGTACCTCAGATTGAGTAGATTTTTTAACAGATTTTGCTCCTCTGGGAAAAAAAGACGGAAATAACCACCATAAGGATAAATACATCCCACTGTATTTAATCTTAACTTTGCTTTATCTAAGTAATCAGAGCATGAAATGCAATAGTTAAAAATAAATTAATGACACTAGGAAAGAGATCCAGACAGTAGTAGTGTTTTGGAACGTTCTATGTAAGGCTTTGTTATGGTTCTCACAACTGACCTCCACAGGAGACAGCAAAACCGAGAAAAATAGTAGCTAGTGGGATGACCAGGAAAGACACAAGATTTATTTCTTAGTCGTACATGCAATGTAGAAAAGTCACAATAAATTTCACATGTAGTGGCCTGACCTTGGAGTGCAGCCAGATGTCCACCCTCCTGCTCTCCCACTCCTCCTCCTCAACAGCAGAGAGGTAGAAAATAGAATTAAAATGCTTGTGGGTCAAGATAAAGATAGGGAGACCACTTAACAATTGCTGTCACAGGCAAAACAGACTTGCAAAATCAACACTCCTTCACTCCCAAATACTCTACTTTCCCCCATAACCTGAGCATTGCATTGGGATTAGGAATAGGGACTGCGGCCAGTTCATAACAGCTCTGCTCTGTCTCATCTTCCTCCTCACACTTTTCCCTGCTTCTTGCATGGGCTCCTCAACACAGGCTACAGCTTCCCTTGGGGTACATTCACCTGCTTCTTCATGGGGTCCTACATGAACTGCAGGTATTTGCATTAATGTGGTCATATACATGCTGCAGGTAGGCAACCTACTCCACCATGGTCGATCCTCCACTGATGGCAGGGGAATGTCTGCTTCAGCAACTGGAACATCTCCTTTCTAACCTTGGTGTCTGCAGGGTTTCTTCTCATGCTTTTTTTCCTGACCCCTCACTCCTCTCTGCTTTCTTGTGTTATTGCTCTTTCTTAAACCTGTTTTCCCCAGAGGAACTACAGTCTTGTCTGAGGGTCTCAGCTATGGCATGTGGTGGGTCCTGTGGAGGTATCTGGGCCCAGCTGTGTCCTGCACAGAGCAGCACTGGCCTCTCCTCACAGAGGCCAACCCCTGCAGCCCCACTCCCCCCGCTGCCAGCATGTGTGCACCTGCACCCCGTTCAACCTTCCAGCTCTTCAAAAGCTTTGAGGTTGCAGAAACAGAGGGAAACTTTGCAGGAAATATTTTACTTCAGAAAAGGGATCAACATCACCTAAATCCCAAGCCTCATCTTGCACAAAGCCCACTATCAATAAGTCTCTCAGCAGAGATAAAATTAGAGACATGCATGTAGAGAGTGACTGATGATTTGCTTCATCTTTAAGCAAAAAAAAAATTGGAAAAAAAGACCTTTTTTAGATAATATCAAGGTTACTTATAGGTTGAGGGGTTGTTTCTTTGCAGTAGAACAAAAAGTACCCTTCTTTCCCAAGTGCATTATTCAGGTCTAAGGAAATGCTTCCCTAAATTCAGAATAAATCATCACGCCACCAGGGAAATGTATGAAAAGAGAGAAAGTGAGTGTCTCCAAAACAATTTGAAATAAAATTCTGTAATTTAGAGAACAACATCACAATAAAAATATTTAAGTAAATTCCAAAGTTTCATGAATTTGGCATAAATTCATGTAATTTCAGGTGGTGCAGATGATCTGCAAGTACAATATTTTACAGTTTTACAACTGCTTAAGCTGTAACCACCTTGATCTGAGAATCTCCCTCTTGTTTACGCTGATGTCAAATGTGCAAGTGTCTTTCCACTGGTAAGCATGAAGGAGGGCAGGTTTGGAAGTGGTTGTTACAGTCATTAAGTGGTAGTGGAACGAGCAGGAAACGTAAAGGAAGATATATGGCAGACTTGGGATATTTTTCTTTTTATTCAGAAAAGGTTTATTAAAAGTAATGTTCTTATGCTAATTTTAGACATCTTAAAGGTGCCACTCCATTGATTTTTTTTCCCCATAATGTGCAAAGCCTTCATTAATATTAAATTTCTGTTCACCCTATCCATATTATAACTCGTTCAACTGCATGGCTCACATATAACCCTTCAACTATATGTATTTTTGTCTTAGATTACGAAGCTTCCTATGTTTTTTGACTTTTACATGAAAGCTTCACAGAGAATTCAGAGAACCTTAGCAAATTATGTAAAGCTTGAACAGAATTTTTTATCACATGAATCTTTACAATTCGCAGGCCTCAAACTATAAAAGTTTCACATTCTTTAGTTTTGATAAAAGAAACAGGGTCTGATGAAGCTGTTTTGGGGGATAATACTAGTTGTATGAATCAGGTAGCCTATATAAATTTCATTCAAATAAAATACATGGTGGAGAGTTATCACAATGATTCTCTAATTCAGTCCATTTTAAACTACAGTTTGACGTTTTTGTCAGAAAGGTCAGATATATACTATTGTTGCTGGACTTTATTTGGGTATTTTGAAGGAGTAGCCTGCATTCAGAAGGGTCATATTTAGCTCATTTTATTTCAGTAGCATATAAGTTCAGGAACTCTGAAAGACTGATAAAAATAAGATAGGAATTCCATTTGAGGGACAATAAAAATAAAACAGAACCTGACTGTAATTTCGTTTTGCAGAAAATAAAAAAAAAAAGCAAACAAACAAAGAGGCTTTTTTGAGAATAAAGGATTACTGTGTTAGTAATTTTGTAGTCCACATAATGGTGGGATAACAAACTAGAAAGACTAGCATTATCTTTCCCAAATATTTGAAGCAAAAACCATTTCAGTGTATTTCAACATAGCCATTGATTTCTTAGGCACCACACATTCAGTAAAGTGCTTAAGCTTTTAACTTTAGACATATGTCTAAATGCCATGGTGAGTGTTTTGCAGAACAGTGATGCACTTAAGCATAAACATAAATGCTTTGCTCATCTGGGACTTTAATGAATAATTCTCTGATAATCTTGACCTAATACAGAGCGATCACTTTCTCTAGGGATTACTTAGCAGTTCAGTTAAATGCTGTTTTCTCTCAACTGCAGATGTGAAATAAAATCCTTTAGAGACTGTGTGTAAACCACAAATTATGCCTCAGAGACATGAACTGAAGCTAGAGATAAGAAGCTTGGCTTTTTTACGTGCTCAGGCACCCAAACTCAAGGGAAGCAACATAATGCTGCTTGCATTTTCAAAGCTCATGTGACTTCTGTGAAATTCCCTTTTGTGTTTACTACATCCTATTAATTGAGTAATTAGTTTCTTGGCATAAAGCACATCAATAACAATCAAAAGAAACTATTCCTTTGAAGATTGTACTATAAAAGAAGCCAGGAAACAGGATTCACAGTTTAAAAACTCTATGTCATGAAAGACCCTCCTAGTGAATTACATACTTGTTTTGCTTAACCAGACACACGAAAGTTCCAAAAAACAGGTCAACTGCCCCTTTCCCCAACACATCCAACATTTCCTTCTGTAGCAGGTATAAGTCTGTTGATTCTTACAAAGGGAGAAACAGAAGCTGGAGTAAATGAAACAAGTTATTGTATATGTTCAAATACCTGAAAATCAGAACCAGTTCATATGGCTCTACAAAGTGGTTAAAACAGGTTGGAGGAAAGACCTTAAAGGAATAGAAACTCTGCATCCAATAAGAGATGGCGATTATGGTAGCATTTAACCTAAAGGAGGAAAAACAATCTACTTCCATATGCTTTGTCAGCCATATAGTAATCCTGCAATAACGACACAAAATGTAGTGTAGAATTTTTAAGTTCAAAAGGCTTATTTCAACCAGAAATGTACTTTTTGAGTTGCTTTAACAGAGAGCATCTTGCAGCCATCCTTTGATAGAGGCAGTTATCCACAGACATAAGAATAATATTGCACCTAAACTTGGTTAGGCTGTTTTCAAGCAGTACTAGAACTTGCTGCATACAGACATTTATGTGCAGATTGCTGTTATTTCCTATAGCATGGCTTATATAGCCTCCCAATTCTGAAACTCAGACATAAACTCTGAAATAGGATCATTTGAAAGAAAAGTACAAATGACTTTATGACCTGGAATTTCTTTAAACCATTTAGTTTTATTTACAATTAGTTCTAAAAGAAAAAAAAAAAAAAAGGCAAGAAAAAATGTTTTTCATAAATCTTTTGGTTGCATTACTCTTTGATTATCATCACAGCTTTTCAGAAATCAGTTTTGCAGGAAACACATTCCAAACAGCAAGGAGGAATAAAATTTTTAGGGGAAAAAATTCATCGACTTAGAAATGAACAAGGAGTTTAAATGCCATCAAAGACTATCTGAATAGCATACCTTGGAAATAGCTGCTAAAGTGAATAAAATGGCTCTCTGGCCAGTGCTCATCACTTCAGGTTTTACAAAATGAATGCAAAGTGGTTCCAAAGTGCTACCTTACCATATTTTAGCATTTTGCAATCTCGCTTCAGTCAACTTTGAAGTAACAAACTGTGATACTTGGGGAAGAGAAAAATAGGCCCACAGACTTTGCAAAGAGCAGATTAAGCAGCTGTGCAACTGTTTACCTTATAGTGATACTGTATTACTCGTAGCAAACAAGGACACACAAACATCTAGTTTTTCCACTGTACACATGTATCTATGCATGCATATACGTGTGCAATCTTTCCACATGCACATTCCTGTATAACTTCAGATGATGGGTATTGGGCACGTGGGTGCTTTTTAGTAACTACCATAAGTGTTCTTAACAGATTTCCATACAGTTATGCAAAATTTTTGCCCTTGCAACGAATCTCAGCAGCACATGGCGACACACATTACTTTGGAGTTTATGGTCACATTTTTCTCTTTTCTGATGAGTTTGTGAGTTCATGGGTTTGGTGTAAACCTGGCAGAGAGCTGGCTCAGAAAACTGGAGGAAATGTGTGTTACAGCGCTTCCTTGATCCAACTACTGAGAAGTGTGGAAGCAACTCAATGTAGATTCTTGTCCGATTCCTCACACTCAACAGAGAGGAAAATAAAACCAACAGGTATGTGTGCTTCAGGCTGACATTATGTTAGTAGAGTAGATGTTCCTAACATTGCTTTGAAGGTTCTTTTTTTTTTTTTTCTTCTTCACTGACACAAATTCTGGTTTACAAGGGGATGCAAAATATTCAGTTTCATTTATAAAAGAAAATTGAAGTATACATATTTGTACTTAAAATAGAAAGCTTGATTTTGCAACAGATTTCATCAGTTCAGAAATACTGCCTCAAAAATGAGAGGTGAGTTAATATCATTATTAATTCATTACTCCTTGGCAATTTAAGGGAATTTGAAAGCTCTTTCTCTACTCCCTGTCCATACTAAAAGAAAAAAATGTCAGAAAAATATTCCTCCTGTTGACATCCAGTAGGCCTTTACTAATTAGCTAAAGTTATGTCTCTTTCAATGAGGCAAGATTTAAGTCTTCATGGACAGAACACTAATTCAACAAAACACTTAAACACCCACTTGTGATATATACGTAGTCCCTTTGAAGTAAGCATGGAGCTGAAGTTGATACAGCTCATTCTTAAATCTACTGCCAATTCGATATTGTTCTACAATGTAAATTTTTCTAACAATAAAAACTCCATCCATTTTCTTCAGTTTATTCTCCAGTCCATTTTTACTTGTTAAGTAATACTGGTGATATTAAGCCTGAGTTTACTGCATCCTACATTGAATCTCCTATTCCTTTTGCTAACCCTTATCTACTTCAAATTAGCTTTAATTTAGTTTCAACTCTTTATCTATTATGTAGTTACACACACCTGGACTTATTTAAATTATTTTGTGATTTAGTCAGGCGTGAGGTTTTCCCCAGGTTCCAAAACACCTTTATATGTATAAAATTACAGGTAAAAATCAAACATATTAGTTCTCTAATCCCAGGGACTGGCAACTGACTTGAATGATTTAGCATATGATTTTCAATCCTGAATGAGGTGATGCATAGAAATCTCTACAGATTTGCATGTTTCAGAAAGAATTTAAATGTCATAAACTCAACCATCAGAAAGAAGACTGATAACTTGATCACAAATTATTTGCAGGAATTCCAAATTAGCTTCATTTTATAAGATTATTTTATTAATAAAAGTTTGTTGCAGTAGTAATAGGAACGTTTTCTTTGATTTTGCCAGAAAGATGGGGATATGTATAAACTAACACCCCCAATGTTTCCAACTTTTCATCAAGAAGTGAAAATAAAAAAGCATTGTGGGAATATAAGGCAAAAAGTACATTTTCTTTCCTCTTTCTAGACATCATACTTTCCCAGTTTTAATTTCTTCTAAGAAACTATTATTAGTGAATAAAAAAATTATCTTGCTCAAATGAAATTATTAAAATCAGCAGTTTGAACCTTTCCTTGTAAATATATTCAAGTTTGTGTGGAAAAATAAATATGGAAATCTCTTCAACCTTGTGGGATTTGTGCCCATAGGATACACCTGGAGTTTCAGGTAAAAACTGGTTTGCAGCATGACTTTCTGGCAAGCACTTTCCTGGCTTTTAAACCATTTTCTAAGTAACCCTCCAAAAAGTTGATGCAGAGTGACAAGCTTAGGAAGCTTTTGGACTAACAATTAACCAAAGCAGTGTACCTTTTGCTAATTAATATCCCTGCTGCTAGCAATTTTTTTCTTTCCAGCTTTAGAATTTTGAAGTTCTCAGTTGTATGTCAATGCTGCATTAAGCTGATATTACAGTAATAAGCTGTGAAAGGCCCCAGATGTATTGTGGAGGAGAAAAAGGAAGCCTTTTATCAAAAGCCAATTCCTGCTTCCTGAACTATGATACAGCTTCTAAAGTTTCCCTCCAGATAATAGACAGAAGTCAGAGCTCAGGATATGGGAGAAGGGAAACACATGTACATGCACATATACTCAAATAGAGTACAATTCTCCTCACATAGAAGATGTAGCAAGTGAAGTGCACCAGCTAAATGAAAACAAATAATTTTCTACAATCTAGTCTACAGAACAGCAATGTAATTGAACTGCTTCTGGAAACTAGACTAAGTTCTGCTTGAGTGAAGGTGCCATAAAAAAAGGAAATCTTTAAAAGTCATAGAAATATTCTACTCTGATACAATAGCACTCTTCATGTTAATTTGGAAGGTCAAGGTGTGGAAGAAAAAAATAATACCAGGCTTAGAAACTGTTTTGTGCTCTTTGCCAAATACTCCAGTGGGGTTTAAATGAGTTTAGCTATTGTACTGCCTAATTCCATCACATAAAATTACATACGCACCAAATACTAAAGATAATTTGTTATTTTGTGTTATTTTTAGCTTTGTATATTTTTCCTCCATTTTTGTTCATTTCACCTTTGAGACTTAAGATAAACTCTAAGCAGAGACCAGAAAAGCAAATCATTTCCTTTTAATTACTCCTCCAGGAAATCAGTTAATGGAGGTTCACCGTGGGTCATGCAAAACTGCTATCACAAATCTTTAAGCCACAACTGAACTAGGAGGAGAAATCTGTCTGCCACACATGGTGTGACTTTGGGTGATTTTTCCCAGGTGTTTCTTTCACTAATTGATAAAGAGTAACAAATGTTCTATGTGTGTGTGCGTGGGAAGAAATAAAAATAAACCGATCAAAAAAATCCCAAAATGCATATTCCTTCCTTTATAACTCGTATCCTGTGCTTTTCCCACCATAATTATGACTTCTGAAACAAACCCAACATGGTGTATATTAAAGGGATTAAAAACTGGCTGATATGTTTCAAAAAGCAATTATTAATCAGGAATCATCCTGAAACAGGTGAACTCCCTGTGGGTCCTAAAGGGATCCATTTATATACTCAGTTGTTTCATTCTTTTCCTGGAGGAAAACCTGATACATTCCTGCTGATAAAGTTAGTAGATGACAAATGGATTACAAAAGAAGCAGGTAAAGAGGAGGAAAAAGTAAAACAACAAAATAAAAGCAAAGTAATCCAGGAAGCTTGATAATGTGGGCAGAAACATACAACTCATTTCTTAATACGATGAGCTGCAAAGCAAGAAATCTACCACAGGAGGCAAGGGTTCTGGCAGGGATTAGGAAGGTTGTGGTAAATAATAAGACAAACACAAGCTTTTACTACATATGTATAGCCAAAAGAGCTAATGAAATCCTTAGATGTTTAAACAAAGGCTGTCAATTAGGAAGGATACATTACTTTTGTATTTGGCAATCATACAACTGAAATTGCAAAGCTTTACCCACTTTTTCGGAGGTCTACAAAGATGTTGAACAGTTAAAGAGAGTTCAGAGCAGAAGCATGAGATTGCTTAAAAGATGAAAATGTGCATTATAGTGAAAGATTTAAGGAGCTAAATCTGTTTATCCTAACAACAGCAAGAAGAGATCATAGTGTTGAAGTGTTTAAAAGGGAAAAGTATGTTGTTAAGAGGGAATTCTCAGTACACTTTTAAGTGTAATAAGATGAAACGGCTTAAAGTGAAACCTGGATCATTTTAACCTCCAGTTAAGCAAATCCAGTAGACTATTAAAATAATAAAAAAAAAAAAAAGAAAGAAAAGAAAAAAGAAAAAGAAATATGTCTCTGTGTACTGCATTGCCTTTGTAAAAAAAAAAAAAAGGGGAAATATGTTACTAGTAGTTTTCATCTCTGCTCACACTGCAGAGCAACTGAATTTATGAGAATAAATCTGTTCCATGAAAACTTTTTGAAGCTGAATAAAAAAATCCAATGTCTTCATACAATTCTAGAATGAAAGCAGTATCATGGATAGTTTCCAAAAATGAGAAATAACAAACCAGATATTGGCATGTGATACACAGACAAAATAAAGTAAATAAAACCCAAAGCAAAGAAGAGAGAATTGTTCAATTGCAAAAAAATAGCAGCTGTTTCATGCCTCTGGCATGAATATGAGAATACATTGTGATTTGTATTAGTTCAAGTGTGACTGCTAATCTGTTCAACTTCTGATTTTACACGTTGATTTGTGGTGCACAGATTTCACTTGCAGGAATCACTGAATTTTGAAGCTGAATTCCATGAACAAATATAATATTTCTGGTTTTCTCCAATACATGTGCCAACCTTCATGATTTTTTGCAAGTCTGTGGTCATTGTTCAATTCAGTAAATGTTTCGTATTGAATCCAGTTGCAAATATTTGATTGCACAGGCCATATTCTTCAATGATATGAATCTGTGCTTATTCAATTTACCAGCTGTGATCTTGGGTGTAACTCTTGGGACTTCTCTAAATTTCAGTAGAATATATTTTCATGAGTCCCATTAGGTTCCCATTACTTCTCCTTTGCTGCTGCACTTGTCAGAGACCCCCTATGTCCTTACCATGTAAGAAATGGAATACCTTTCAAGAATACCATGCATTCTAAGTCCACGTTTTGTTTTCTAGGTCACTTGAAACACATTTAGAAAATAAGTTCCTTTCCTTCCTATATGATACAATGTTTACTTATTCAACAGATATACATGGTCAGTGCACCATCATCCTATTTTTCTGACCTAACATTGGCCTGTTGTTGGTCAGACATAATTTGAAAGACCCATGAAATTGTTCTGCGAACCACAGGATAAGGCAGCACTATATAAACATTTTTCAGTCCTCCAAATCCTTATCTGGTTACCTAAATATGAAAAATAGTATGATTATATTAGCTGTCCTTACTAAAAAAGCAAACACACATGCATCAGCATATGTCATTGGCAGATAATTCCTCCAAACATTGCTGCAAAAAGCTACTAATAAAGTGATGTCAAATTCAGTAATCATGGAATTACAATCTTTCAGTGAATTGCTTTATGTTGACCAGGATCTCAATTTCTCATTAAAGTCAATATAAAGTTATGCTTCCTCTGGATTGTAAAGCAAGCTTTCGTATTGGTGGTAGGTGTGATACGAATGATTTATACTTCTTCTGAAATGGAAAGACAAGCACCATCATAAAGAAATGGAGCATTAACATTAATGCTGTATTGCATAACACAGCATCGAAATTTTATATTCATGGAAATAAAAACATTGTTCAGTCCATTAAGAGGATGAAGATGCTTTTTTAATCAATGAGGGAGGTATGGTTATAATCTTTAAAAAATAGGTAAGGTACATTCTCACATATGGAGTAATGAAATGCACAGATAGTTATACTAATTATCTGGTAGATTCAGCTAAAGGATGCACTAAATAAATTGGCAGTAGAAGAAGTTAAAAAAGGAAACCAAGATAAAAATCCCATGCCTGAATAATCTTCTTCTTGTCCTAGATACCACCCCTAACATTTGGGTTTCTATATTCTCCTAGCTTCCTTTGTTTGTGAACAAAAATAGTGTGAAATCAGAAGGATTTTGTGATAAGAAACAATGCAAAACTATCCTAGAAGCAAACAGGTGCAATTAAAGTGACATACAGAAAAGATTTTAACAGTACAGTCTCAAACAATTTAGACTTAAGAGTGATTCTTTGCCAACTACTCTTGTCTTTCTGGATATCAAAAATATTGGCTTATTGCCAAAGGCTGTTACTGCATTGTTAAGAATATACAAATGGTTCACACACTGGAAGTGGAAAATATAAAGAGAGAGGAAAAAAAGATTAAAAAATTGGTAGCTTCAAATCCATTTCAATAATATGAGGAAATTAGAAACTTTATGTCTGGAATTTTGGAGAAGCCAGAACATAACAAAGGTTGGTTGTTTTAAGAATTTCTGCTGCTACTTAATATTTAAGGCTTATATATTTAAAACAGCTGAGTCTTCATTTTTTATAGTTTCCAAATGTTAAAAGCTGGAAATAATTTAGCCATTATTTTCACAATATCTCATTTAGGTAAATAAGGGAATTTTTTCTTTGTTGCAGCTAGGTGTTTAAAAAACAGCATTAGATTTTTTTCAAACTAGCAACAATTATAATTAGGTCAGATGAAGATCCTTGTACTAGGCCAGCAGATGTCTGAGAAAATTGATATAGCAAACTAAAATACCAGAAAAAAATACAGCTGGTGCAGTCTTTGATGGAAAGTGCACATATAGAAATTATATATGAAGCATTTCTCTATGACTTTCTTAAATTTAATGGGAGATAGCTACTTCTGAGTGGCTTCATAAAAGCCACTAGTGTAATTTTTTATTTTCCCTGAGGACAACTTACACAACTGACAGTACTATTCATGGTAAACTTCACTCCTAGTGACTTTCATAATTAATCTCTAAATGATGAGATGTAAAATATGCAGTTTGTACCTGATTAGATATTAAAAGCATTTAGATTAATCCTTTCAGAAGTTACCATAAAAAGCTAAAATAACATTGCGGTTTTAAATAATCACAGACTAGTTGATGTTAGACTTTAATTTTTCTGAAGTGGCATTTTGGTGCAAAAAAAAAAAAGCAGTGTTTTTAAATTTTTGCACATTTTGTTATTAAACTTGTGACCACTAGCCTTATAATTCAGCTGTCTTCTCCCTGTAAATCTAAAGTAATATAGATTTTGAATCTATCACCAAATATTTAACTGTGCATCATATTGTTAAGAAACATTATAGGGTAATCCAAGGTAAAACAAAACTGAATGTAGCAGGTCTTTATTTTATATACTTCCTACACCATCCTAATAAAAATCTGGAAATCATTGAAACATAGTAAGTATGGAACCCCATGAAGTTACTTACACGGTCTTTTAGGAGTCAAATTGCACTTCGACATTTATGAATGCACTTGCCCTTGTATATGAATGTACTGTGTGCTTGTATACTTGCCCATTTATGAAGGTACTTACTTTACTCTTCTTGAGTTTTGTACTGCTCAGGCTATCTGGAATTATGTGTTCTAGAATATCATATATTGGGGTTTAATTTAGCTGTGGACACGTGGTTATGAAAGTATTATGTGTGCGTCTAAACTCAGGAGGGTGGCAGACTCAGCATTATCTATTTCAACGGTGAGAAATCATTAGAATACCAAAGACTGTTCAATCAGTGCCCAGGGGTTTTAAGACTTCGGAATAAGTAACTAAAGCCTGAAGGACAGCTTTGACATTGTCATGTACATGCAGACCTTGGTTTAAAAGATAGTGTGCCAAAGTGTAAAGGATTCAGTCAAATGTACTGGAAAATACTACGGGTGCCAATTTTTTAATTTGGGCTTGCTAAAACTAATGCTGTAGTCTTTGAGCAAGCATGACTTACCAGAAGTGATTAATTTTCAGCAAAACACTCATTGGCTCTAGTGCCTCATGTTATGACAGGTTGCCAATGATATGAAAAAAAATGAACAGATTTTGGAAAGTACAAATATTTTGTAAGAGCTACTTAACTCAATTTTCCCAAGCTTTCTGTTTTAATAATTCTAAGCTATGTCATATTAATACCATAATTTTTGATAGATTTAAATGGACAACTTAAACTATGGAAAACATATTAAGTTCTTCCTGAAATACTCCATAATCTACTATCTGTACTCTGAAGGCCAAATGATACAAATATATGAAATATATAAATATGTACAGACATAAATATTAACAAAATAATAGACAAGAAAGACAGATATGTAGTCAAGCATCTTCTTTATACTGATCACTGTTTTCTTCTCAATATTTCCTTAAAAAAATAAAACAAAGGTAGTCCAGGGTAATTCAGATTCTCTGTATTTTGAAAGAAACAAATTCTGAATGCCTGCAGTTAATTATCAGAACAGTAAATAAATAAAGCTAACTAGTCCATAAGTGATCCAGTGCCATTAGCTCACCACACTTTTAGTTTTGGGTGTCTACATTTTCTGATGTGGTCTTGCAGTAACATTTTTCGGATACTTATGGAAGAAAATTCTCAAGATTCTAAATGGCAAGTCAACATGTTTGCTTTTCTTTAGTCGCTTGCTAAATTAATCATAATTGTACATAACAGAAGATGAATGAGCAATTCTGGTGATGAAAATAGAGCTTCCAGGACTGAATTGTTGAGTTACCTATTCACTTGCTTCTCAGGGCAATACGTGAAAGAGTGTTATTTGTTTCTCCTTTAAAAAGGCGAAGGGTTTAGTTTATAGGGGTTTTTATGAAACGCGTTATGTATACTGAAAGAAAAAGTGTTTGTGATTCTTGGAAAGGAAATATTGCTAAGAATATATTTAAATAAAAAAGAAAACATGTTTATCATACTGCTAGCTTTGTTGAATCAAGGTTTAGAAATCTAGTTATAATTATTTTTTACTAGAATTAAGTTACACTGTGAGGTATCACAGGTTTCATCAAGCTTCCTAGACTTAAGGATATAAGAAGCCTGGGCATCTTAATTCCTAAACAATAGTTTGTATGAAAGAATAAGGGTTTAGACAATGAATCATTAACTTCAAATCAAAGCTTTTCCAGAACTACTGAAAGCCTTTGTTTTACTTCTTCTGCCCTCATTAAGCTCAAAATTATCTGATGTATTTACAAGACAATGAAGTTTTAATCACATTGAAAAGGAATGTGTACTGAACCTTTGAGCATCTCAAGGGTCATACTCAGATAATGTAAATTGCCAGAGCTCTGCTGAAACCTACAAACCTAAGAGAGTTTGTACAGTCTCAGGAACTTAATTTAAAAAATTATGGGTTTAAGTCATGCAACTTATTTATTAAAAAGTATTGAATACAGTATAATTAATTAAAAATGCAGAAGGAAAATTAAACATTTATTGATAGTGGCCTGTTTATTTAATTTAATTTCAGGTTATTCCTTTCCTGGATGTTGGTTAACTTATAATACAGTTATTTTTACAGTGATATATTTTATGAAATAAGCAGAGATTTACAACTTGGCCCAGGCATTCTTATAGAAAACATGTTTAAAGTATGGTATGAGAATGGAGTCCCATTTGGGTTACAGTTCTGTCGCCATAATAATTTTTGTGTATTGATAATTTTATGAAAATTATTTAATTACATATATATAAGTTATTTAAAAATTTCCCAGTGACTACAGAGTACATGGATTAGGCAGTAAGAGTGCTGGAGCATTGGGTGAAAACAACCAGGCTTTATCACTGTTGGTCTAAAAGGATTCCCTAGTCTCCCGAGTCTGGCTGTAAAAAGTTCAAGAAAGTTTATTCAGAAACCTACACCAATAGTTTGTCCCATAAGACGTAAAAATCACCTACATTATTTCATTGGTAAGAGTTCACTGTTCAAAATCACTCAGGACAACTTTCACATTTTTAGCAACTCACAGTGGTCCAGATCTTCAAATAATCAAGCAACGGATGCCATGTGCTTTCACTATCTGAACCCTGTTCTGAGCAATAAAGCCTTTAAAAAATCAAGGGGTTATTGCAAAGCAACCTTAGCATCAAAGACAATTTTGTTATTTTTCCTAAGAAAATGTTGCCATTTTAATACTAGGCAAAATATTTAAATCCCTGTAGGTAACACTCGCTCACGATATTATCATCATTAACTTATGCCTAAAGACTTGAAGATTTCTTAAGCTGATATATCCAGTAGGTTCCTTGATTAGGTCTGGCCATGTATCTAATATTTGTCCCAGTCGCATATTGAGGTGGAAAAGTTTTTCCCCACATAAGATTAACGTCTTGTAGTCCAGTTAGCAACCACAGAGCAACTTTTACAGGGTTGTAATACAATGGCCCAAGAGCCTGACATCAACTGCAACAATCTCCCACTGTTCAGTTTAGGTGCAGCTATATTTAAACAAGATGGAGAACTAAATAGAACTAAATAACATTGATGCAAAGAAAGTGAATAGGCAAGAGACAAGAAGAAAAAATGAAAACACTTACTTTGGTTCTGTACTGTTTGATCATTTAGATCTTTTTTTTTTTTTACATAGTAAAGATGTAAAGAGGTTACTAGCACTTTACATTCTAGCAAACAGCAGTTTCAAAATAATGACAATTTGTTTTCTTTAATGAAAGAGTTAAATTAAATCACATTATAGTTCAGCTGCCACAGACTAAGAGCATGCACTTGGATAGTCACTTTTAGACAGAGATTGAAATGGTAGGAATTGAGTTCTTGCTTCAACAGCATGTCTATTTCTCTAAATGTCCTCCATAAAGACTCATTTAAAATTCAGCATCATTGCAGAAGGCTTGTTTTATAAAATGTACTTCCTTTGCACTGGTAGGATCCTACCAAATTCAGTGGGACTTTCATTCATGCGCTCAGTCTCTATCCAGCAGCCTATGTTTTTATTCTACTGGGTTGTGTCAGCTCTTTTTAACTATTAAACTAATTTTATCCTCCATGTATCTGAAATAAATGTTATTCATTAAGAGCAAAATAGAGTATCTGAATGATAAAAAAACCCCTGTGTTTTGTCACATCACTATCCAGTGCACTGTGGAGGCACTCAGTCATGCTCAGGTTGGTTTTAGTTTAGCAACTAAAAGGATCTGGCCATTTCCTTTTACTCAAATAAGGATAGAAATAGGCTTTATGTAGTGGAAGTTACAAGCACATCAATCAGGATAAAATACGTAATTTGTTCTGTGAAGCAGAGAATTCAGATATCAAATGACCTCACAACTGTCTTTGACATTTTTTACTCATTCATATCTATAAACTGATTCAATATTCTTTTCCCTCTTTTCTTCATTTTTGATCAATTTCAGAAAAGAAAAAAACACATTTTTGCTTTATCTGAGTACCTGAATTTTGAAGCTTCTCTTTGTCAGTCATTTTTTAAATTCATAACTTCCTAGTATGTCTTCTTAGCTGAGATAGTAAGAGGATAAATATGTATGTTTACATGAAGGTTTCTTGAATATTCCCTGAATAGGGATATAATCTGTCCCTCACTGAAATCAATCATCTCAATACTCTGTGAATCAACCTCAGACAAATTAACTTCATTTGTTTTAGACATCTTTATATATGATTTCAGAATAAGCAGCTGGAAATAAATACATAATCCTTACAAATTGTACTCTTAAAAGCAAATCTTCCATTAACATTAATGAGAACAAATTTGAGTGTATCATAGGAAAGAATAGGGTATGTGATGAAATCAAACAGCTCTAAATTTAATACAAATAAAAGGACATCTTTCCTAACCCAGAGCATGACCAACATGTGGAGAAAGCTTTCCACAGGAGATCATCTATGTGGCTAAATTTAAGAAATGACTGGATAGCTTTACAGCTATTATTGAAATTTATTGCAATGCAAGATTAGACACTGATGTGAATAGTAACATTTCAGGCTTCAGGGTTTATGCTGATTGCTCATGAGGGTTAGAGAATAATCCATCTTCTCATTTCATATTACTCCAAATTAATTTAAGTCCCCTCTGAAAGAGAACATTTTATTTATTTCAAAATATGAGGCAGTGGTCACTAAGTTACAGGAACAATAAAAAAGGAAGCAACCCCTGTAATCCACGTGCTCTGTTTGGTTATTGAGTACAAGCATGCCAATTTAAAGATTGGGGACTGGGAGCTTATTGCATTGATGAATCAGCCTGTTGCATTTCATATAGATTTCTGTTGTAGCTTGGAGACTGCAGAAGACTTTATTAGAGCTTTTATTCTTACCTCATAATATTTTTTATATCCATAGTTACTGTTTTCTTCTATTCCAGAAGGCAAATAATGAAACAGATATTTTTAATTTTTAGGAAAGGTAATCATTACAAGAAAACGTTATATAATTTGTAAATGTTTTCAACACTGTTCAAAAAACCCCACTTGCCTCAAGTTTTTCTATCTTCCTTATAAAGCTGAGGATATGATCTATTAAAATTATAAGTAATTAAATTTGCAAAATTCAACAAAACTGAGATAACAAGAATACATTTTCCATAAAAGGGATTATTTCATAGAAAATTTTCTACTTGCGCAGAAATTATCTTCTTTGCTGTATCTCACAAAATTTTATGATTGTATTTTTTTTCAGAGTAGTGTTGTGCAGGACAATACATATTCACCATTCTAAGACTATTCATGAAATAAGGAATTTTTGTTTTAATATTATAAAAAAAAATCACTGTAAAATAGATGTAATGAATTTTATAAAAGTTGGCTTATACTTTTGCTGTATATACATTCTGGCAGCTTGGCTACACTTTTGCTTTTCATATTTTGTTGTAAACACAGGTGGAAACCTATTTCTTCAGAATTCCATTAACTGTGAGGAATACAGGGAGCAGAAGATTTTTTGCATTGGCTTTAAAATGTGAAAACATCTGTGTGTTTCCAAAGCGACTTTTTGGCTGTATTCTCCCACTGAAGGCATTATGACTAACCTGCTCCACCATCTCATCAGTGAAGATCACAGTCTTCAAACAGAGCATTAGAGATGGTTTAATGGAGACAAGGTTTATTCGGCAATTAAGAAAAACAAATATAGTAGGAAAATCTATAATGTGACATTGTTCTGGAAAACAATCAGCTTAAGCTGTTTCCATTCCTTCAATAAAGTTTGTCTGGAATACTCTAGCTGCTCTCATCTAGAAACATTAGATTGAGTTACAGCTTATAAACATAGAACTATGTTAACAATACCCACTACTGAGATTTGTTCAAACCCCAGGTGTAATTTTTGTTGTAAACTCTTACCATACTCTGACAGCATACTGTATTGCATAACCAAAACCAGAAGTGCCAGGAATTAATGTGGAGCCAAATATAGGTCAAATAAACTGTATAATGATAGGATACAAGATAGGATGGTCCAGATGTTCGTATGCTGAGAACAGCATAATATAGAACTACAGTGGAGTATTTTTCTCAAATCACAGTCAGACGTTTTCTTCTCAAAATTCCCATTTGAAATCCATATAAACATATGTATCCTGTTTATTTTTTATGGCTTGTTACTGATGTTTCTTTAGACAGAACTATTTCAGAACATTCACAGTTTCAAAAACCTTGTTAGTTTATTTTTCATGTCTAATTATGTTCATGCAATGATTTCATACAATTAGTTGCTGCAATAACAGAACAACACGATGAGATTTTGGGAGCTAGGTTATTTTTAAAAAAAAGTGTTTAGAATTTGTAAACTACTCGACCATCTCCTGGAATTTACCCAGAATTACAAGATTTCATGTTTATGAAGATATTGTAATCCCAAATGTCCCCATCTGCTCAATTCTTATTTCCACACGCTACAGTTTGAATCAAGACAAACTTCAGAACTAACAAAAGGTGCTTCAATATGTATCTGAAATGTTTATAAAAGAAGTACAAATTCATCTTAAGAGGAATTGGATTTTGCGCACCACAGCACATTTAGTAGATTTAATTATATCAGAATCTTACATAGATGTATGTTAAATAGCCATTAGCGGAGGACAAGGATTATAGATTAAAATTCTTTTATACAGGCATTTTTCTACAGCATCCATCCATTGCAAAAAAAAAAAAAAAAAAAAGATTGGCACAAAAGTTCTGTCAGATATTGGCTTGGACTGCAAACCCAGGTGAACAGTTCCCACCTCTTTCCTTACCCTTGGTTGTCCATTCTTATTCTGGACTATAGTTTGTCATCACTTTCAGACTACTATAGTAGTTCATGGAGTCTGAGTTCAAATTAAATAATTCTGCTAAAAAAATAACCCTTTTTCAAGTTTTATTTTTAACCTGAGTTTGTTCAGCATCAGTGATCCATGTAGGACCACTTAATGCCAGTATAGAGACAACATAGAAAAGCTGAAGAAAGATCTAATAAAATTGGCATGAAGCTCCACATCAAAACTGAGCACTGAAATGGACAGATTGAGAACTTGGGAAGCCAAGGGTTTATTATTATCATTGCTGCTGTTGTTGTTGCTATTATTGTAACTCATATTATCATCTGTATGCTTTGAATGATGATGGTTAGATAAAGATCAGTGGAATACAATGAAACATTGCTAAAGCAAGCAATGAAATGCAGCAAGAATACAGAAAAATGGGCCTTTAATTAAATTACATTTAATTTTAATTAAATTATATTGAATTTTACAAATTTAATCAGCCTTCAGCTGATATAAACTCAAATGTCTGTACTGGATCTGTCTCAGTGTATTTTTTTTTCTCACAGTGTCGTGGTTTAAGCCCAGCTGGTAACTCAGAACCACACAGCTGCGCACTCATTCCCCCTCTTCTTATTCTTCCACCCCTACTCCTGGAGGGATGGGGAGGAGAATAGAAAGAATGCAACATCCATGGGTTGAGATCAAAACAGTCCAGTAACTAAGATATAACACAAAACCACTACTGCTACCACCAGTAATAATAGTGATAAGGGAAATAACAAGGGAAGAGAATACAACCACTCACCATCTGCTGACAGATACTCAGCTCGACCCGAGCAGCGATCTAGCCCTTCCGGGTAACTCCTCACATTTTATATACTGGATATGATGTGCTGTGGTATGGAATACCTCTTTGGTCAGTTTGGGTCAGGTGTCCTGTCTCTGCTTCCTCCTGGCTTCCCCTCCTCCCTGGCAGAGCATGAGACTCAGAAAGTCTGTGGTAAAACTAAACACTACTTATCAATAGCTAAAAACACCGGTGTTATCAACAGTGTTTCCAGGCCAAAAATAAAAAACATGGCACTGCACTAGCTACTAAGGAGGAGAAAAATGACTGCTGCTGCTGCTGAACCCAGGACACACAGAAATAGTAAAAGAGACATTTAGCTGTATGCTGAAAAATGAGGGAAAGTTTAAATATAGGATTTGCCTGTATTTGAAACATGCATGATTTCCAGGGAAATTAGGTTTTAGATCTGTATTTTATTTGTGAGTTCTCAAACATGTTCTGACACCATGCAAACATGTATATGTCCATATTTATAGAAAACCATTTAGTATTCATTTCATAAGTACATTTCGTATATGCTTTTCTGTGCTGAAAAGTGGTAATCTTTCCTGTTTCGGAGCTAGTCACTGACTTACTGTGAACACCATACAAAGACAGAAAAATTTCTATATACTCTAGATGTCTAAACTATAAACTGAATCTATATGACTGGAAACAGAATGAAACTTTAAAATAAGGGTTTTTCTCAGAAGTAGTAAGACAAGACCTTAATAAGACAAGAGCAGAAAGATGTTGCGATGATATAGACCATTTTTATCGTAAGGTACTGTCCTAAGTTAGATAAACCAAGGATATTTGCCCAAACTCAACAGAAATCCAGGGTATGCCCTGAATCCATTAGCTGTGGATAATATATTGGATTTTGTTAGGAAGGGTGGACTTTTTATTCCATGTTGGTGTTTCCTTGTAATTATTCCTTTGAATATATGCACAAGCCATTGTAGACTTATGTAGACTTCAGTAAATGATGAAATCCACGGATAATACTGGAAAATACTAGCTTACTATGGTGAAAATTACAATTTGCCTTTACTTCCATGGAGGAGAGAAGCTCATGTGTTTTATTCAGATAATGCATCCAATTGATTCACTGAAAAAGATTCCTGAAAAATAAAGCATACCGTGGCATGCCATGTCTTCATTTTGCAGTAGAGTACTCAAAGGTCTTTCACAGAGTTCTTCAAAGAATGCATTTAACTTTAATCTGAAAATAAAGCTAGAAATAGCTATGAAAAGACCTCTGCCGCCTTCTGAAATTCACTTAAGTGCATTTCTGTTAATAGTGTTTTATTTCTGCTGTCACAGTACCAAATACTGCAACAAGCATCAAGCCTGGAATACATTTGAGGTCAAAAAGGCATTAATGAAATCTTTGTCAGACTTTCTTCAAAATGATCCTGCTCTAGACAAAGTAATAAACACTTAGTATTACTGCATAGATAAAGTAAAAACACATCTTTCCATTATTACCTCTAGGAAATCTAGTTTCCAAATAGATTGAATTAAATGTTCTGTTATATTTTTTCCTGCTTTAAAAGCACTTGTCTGCCTGACAGTACCTTAATAAGGTTATTAAAAAGACAATAATCATCTCCTAGTGTCAATGATTCCCAAAAGTGCTGTTAGTTAATGATTTACATTAGTAGTCTCTGGTTATATATTTCCTGTAACTTTTTGTTTCGCTTACATACCAGATTTCACTATGGAGTGCTGCAACTACAATGTGTTACCCCTGCAGAAAAATGTTCTGTTTATCTTACACAACAACAGGAAATCCCCAATCAGTTTTCTTTCCAAATTTCTGAAAGTAATTTGAAAGACTTGTAACAAAGAATTCTTCAGGGTTCTCAAACTAAAGGGCTCATGTTTGCTATATTTCCATATTAATTGCTTTAGCTATTACAAATAACAGTTCTAATTGGCTTTTGAAGACTTTTTGAACTTCAGTAATTAAGTCCATAAGGTACTCTTAAAACTGTTGGCTCTTACCTGCTGCTGTCTCCTTGTCTGCCCACACATTGGGTAATACATATAGACTCTATGCAGTCTGTCCCTTCATTTCCAGTTCACTGTTTAGACTGCATATATCTTTCTTACATAGAAGGATATGCACAAGCATGCAAATGAAGGAAAATTCAAGGAAGATTTGAATCTGGCAGTAAATTAATCTATTTAATTTGTAGAAAACAAGACAAAACCAAATCAAAACAAAACCAACATTTCCATTCTGAAGCAACAGTCTACGTTTTCTGTTTTCTTCCATAACTGAATAACTGACCATTTTGTTTCTTACTGAGCTACTTTTGGTGGTACTATGCAAAACCTTACAAGAAATTCCATTGCTAATGGAAAAACAGCACTGGATTTGCCAAGAATTTCATTAGTCTTTGGAGCCACTTCAGTATGATTTAATGCCAGGATGATGCACCTGCTCTTGTTTGCCAAGCAGCTCTGGAAAACACCTGAAAATCTCCTGCAATATAAAAATAAACTAAGCTAAGGGATCACAGCCTATCAGTTGGTGAAAACCAAGACACATGAACAAGTGTGCGTAAGGCATTATCTGTTCCACCGCTGCTGAGAAGTTGAGATATCAGCAAGAAGTGGTAAAAGACTGAGATACAATTTTTCATGAAAGCCACAGAAACAGCATTCTTTTGGTGTCAGGTTCAGCAGATTCCTTACGCAGCAAAGCTTTTTATCAGTGATTGAGACAATAGATATCTGGGGTATGGTTCAGTAACCTAACCATAAAGTCCTATCTAAGTTGTTCCTGAGTCTCTGAGGTCTGGCAAATGGGACTGGAAAATATGAATCAAGATTTATGATGCTCCTACACTTAGGCAAGGTATCACTGCAGGATATGAAATAACACTAAGCACCTGTTTTGGAAAGCTGAGCCCTGCAGTAAATTTCAGCTCCTGATGAAGATACTTGAAACTATGTGTCTATGGGTGGGCACCTATTAAGAGGTACTGAAGCGTCCAAACTCCTGGAGGAGACAGTGGAAATCTAAGAATTGCAGGCAGTGAAGTGAGTGGCCCTGCTCACCCTAGATCAGAAAACTCATAGCTGCTCAGATATGTGGCTTTTCAAGTTGTTAAGGGTGTGGACTGGTGAGTTCAGTCAGCTGCCTACAGCATACTGAAATTTGAGATGGTGTCTCTTCCAAAGAATGCAGATTTCTCACAGAGCCTGTCATACAGATCAGTTCCATACATATATCTCAAAGTATTTTAGGGCATCCTAAACGATACTATAAATGTCTGGAGATATAATGCACATAAGCAGCTAAATTAATTAATAAATTAATTCATAATGAAATTATTTCTACTTTTGAATCGGGATTACTATCTATTATTCCAATTGCATTAATTTGAATGGGATACCAGGATATTGCAAACATCTTCCAAATAAAGATTGAATCTTTGGCACAACTTCACATTGTTAATACGAAAATAAGAGGTTGTGATTACAGAAAGACTGTAAACTGTTGTGATTGCTCTGAAATACAGACAGAGAGGGTTTTCTGAATGCTTTTAGAAAAATATCTTTGTTTATTTTTCTGTTAGGGTTGGGACTGCTTTACATATTTGTTATTTCTAGAAAGACTAAATTGTGAAGTGCAAAAATGTAGAATTAAATTTTATAAACAGCTTAAGGGGTTTGGGGCACATTTTTAAAAGCATTTAGGTAATCAAGTTTAAAGAAAATAAGAAATTCCTCAGCAGCTTGGGTATTGTTTTAAAAAAAATCTTACATATCATTCTTGCTTTGTAACCTCCATGTACTCCATGTATTTGCTGTTCTCTTTTGCTACAATGCCATGAAATAGTGAAATCTGCAGGAAAAAATTAAAAATTATGGAAGCTGCATATGTACATCTGTTAAAAGTAAGTTGTGAAAATTGCAGTTTAAACTTTATTTTCTACCAGGCTATCATTAGGACAGCTAGATGCAAACAATATAAAATAATGAGTTCTTAAAGTTCTTATTTAATTTTACACTTATGGTACGACAGATTTCAGTCACTGAATATAGAGATCATTATACATTGTCTTATCAAAGTGGTCTTGAGGTTTTTTAGATAAAGTAGGTTTTCTTATGGACTTGAAATTGTCCTATGAGAGGCTAAGATTCTGGCAAAAAATTTTCTTGTTAATCTTTCGGAAGTCAGATGTGAAAGAAACAGAAAGATTAGAATTAAAATGCAGATCTTTTTTCCCCTGATAGGAATAAAAGAATATTTAACATATTTTTAAAAGAACTAGTTTCCACATCTTTAATCTTTCATAAAGTGAATAAATCTGTTTGTTTGATATTACAATTTTCAGCAACTTCCATTTAGATTAATACTATGCTTGTAACATAGTAATCATAGAATCATAGAATCATAGAATGGTTAGGGCTGGAAAGAACATTAAGATAATCAAGTTCCAACCACCCTGCCATGGACAGGGATGCCTCACCCTAGATCATGTCACCCAAGGCTCTGTCCAACCTCAACCTGAACACCACCAAGGATGGAGCAGTTACCACTTCCTTGGGCAACCCATTCCAGTGCCTCACCACCCTCGCAGTAAAGAACTACTTCCTTAAATCTAACCTGAACTTCCTCTGTTTAAGTTTAAACCCATTACCCCTTGTTCTGTCACTACAGTCCCTAATGAAGAGTCCCTCCCCAGCATCCCTATAGGCCCCCTTCAGATACTGGAAAGCTGCTAGGAGGTCTCCAAGCAGCCTTCTCTTCTCCAGGCTGAACAGTCTCAACTTTCTCAGCCTGTCTTCATACAGGAGGTGCTCCAGCCCCCTGGTCATCCTCATGGCCCTCCTCTGGACTTGCTGAAAAAGTTCCAAGTCCTTTTTATTTTGAGGACACCAGAACTGTAAACAGTACTCCAAGTGAGTTCTCATGAGAGCAGATAGAAGGGCAGTATCACCTCCTTTGATCTGCTAGTCACACTCCTTTTGATGGGTTGCCCAGATGTTATTATACACATACATTCATAGCTGAGACGAACCACCTTGTTATGTGAGTTCATTCGTCACCAGTCCGAGAGTAAAAAACTCATAACACAGATTTTTATTCTGACATTGCTTTTAAAATTAAGAATGATGCTGATATACACTTAAATTTGTCATTATCTTGATGTTTCTTTCAGAGTACAACTGAGCATCATCCATTTACTGGTTAAAATCCACAAAAAATCATGTGGTAGATTCTTAAATAGGTAGAACTTCAGTATGGTGAGAAGGATGTTTCTGGCTGATGTATAATGATCTGGAGCACTTGGCATCTATGAAGTCCCAAAGCTCAACATAATCTGCTAACAGTAAAAAACTGAAAATTAGTTATGTCAATCTCTGTCTTTCTTTTTTTTCTTGCGCCTCAAGAGTAAGGAGACTTGAAGCCTATGAGTCTCCACAGATACTCTTTTGCATTTTAGAAACATCTATACAATGCTTGCATGTGCTATATCATCTGGAGGCTCTGATGTTATCTGTTTCATCAGTCTTGCTACAGCAATTTTACCACAGTGTTTCCTGCACTGCTGCCTAAAAGAGCTGCTGGTGTTGTAAAGGCATTTTAAACCCAGGGCAATGTGCTCAGCCAATTCACCTGCCTGACAGTGTAATCTTTTTCTATCATAAGCAAGGAAGCTACGAAGAAGCAGCAGTAAGATGCTATGTATGCATGAAGAATGAGACTGCATCTTTTGGAGAAAAGCTTAAAAGCATAAATTATATAAATCTAAACTGCCCTGCAACATGTTTCAGTTGTTGCCAGCAAAATTCTCGAAGAATACCTGGGTCTTCACAGCACAATGGATATTCTATTAAACCTACTAAACCTATTATAATAAACCTATTCTACTCAACCTACTAAAACATTAAAATAAATAAAAAAATGTTCTTTGAAAAATTTGAAGGGAAAAGAAACTGACTTCATCTTTCTATTTTCTCCATATAAACTCCTTCTATACTATTCCTATTTACTATGCAAATTTAGCTTAGAGCTTGCAACATTACATTTTTATCTCTTCAGTAAAAATACCATTTTCCTATTAGTTCCTGGCAGTTTTCTTTCTTAATGTCAGTAGGTTTATAGCACATTGTGTTTAAGTCTTTAAAAATTTCTGTTTACTGCTGTACATGTAGGTCAATGCAATACCAGTAAGTGATTCATGATGGAATAGTGTCATTACTCAATTTGAAAGGGAGATAAGAAAAATGAGGGTACAAAAAAATCCAGAAGTCAAGTGTTGTATTTTCCCTGACAGAAGCTATCAGCTATCAGCACTTAACACACAAACCACACACACACACACACACACACACACAACACAAAGGAAAAAAGAGGGTGGCCCCAGTTGGCTCCAATTCTTCCAGGTATCTCTTACTGTGGCAGCTGTTGTCATAACAACACTGTCAATGGTGGAAATCCAAAAACTGGCACGTGCTGCTGAAAAGACTAATCTGTTCTTGACAATCACAATTAGCGGCTTTTTTGCCACTTTTATTTATAAAGAACTGATTCACAGCTGTTGATTGTCCAAGAACTTGGATAAAAGTAGCACCTTTATTAAGTATCCATTCCCTCTTATTCTCTAGGTCACCATTTATTTTACATAAGTAGGGCAAAACTTGCAATGTCTGTCTCATTATTCAAGCTGTCTTCCCATTTTAATCAAGGTGGAATCTGTACTTGACATAAAGTTATAAAACTTTTTTACATTTTAAAATTTTATAACTGCACCAAAAATGTGAAGTGACATATTTATATCCAAACCAGATAAAACAGCTTTTATTTCTAGGAAAAAAAAAAAAAAAATCCAACATCTTACCATATCAAATGGAGGTATTTTTCCTTCAGCAGCAAAACCATTTCACTTTAATTCTCTCACGTTGAACAAAAAAAAAAAAATAATAATAAAAAAAAAAAAGAAGTGCGAAAACCAACTTTCTCAAATTGTGATGTAAGCATCAGGCAGAAAAGCTGAGGCATTTCCAGACACTTTCAGGTGCATGGGTTGTCTAGCAATTTTACATTCCAAGTCCAACTCTGGTTTTTCCAAGCTGTAGTTGAGAATAAGGTTTCAGAAGCATAAACTGACCAACACACAAAACTGTTTTTCTCTTTAAGAAATATTTAAGAGTTCATATACACTACAGCAGTGCCAATGGGAAGGACAGAGAACAGGTGAAGACAATCCACCTGGAGTTACTCCAGGATATTTGATAAATTCAGTTCAGTGTTTTCATCAGATTCGATGTTTCCTGTGAATGTATGAATTCACATGTCCTTTACATAAAGTTCTCTAGCTTCACAAGTGCTTAACAAAGGGAAGCATGCTATCTCATGTATTTGCATGCTCAGTGTCTTATTAGCGATTTATTATGGTTTGTCCTCTGCCCCTGTTAATATACCAGGTACGGCAAATAAAATGCATATCCGTACACTACTTTCTTGGTTTGTTTTGTTTGTTTTTTTTTTTGAAGGGATTTACAAATTTTATATTCCCTCTATTTGCATAAAAAGCATGCTATCTAGAGCAAGTGTAATTTACAGAATGTATATGTTGATGTTAATCCACTACTGTCTAAACTAAGTTCTCATAAAAGCAGGCAGATGAGATTGTAGAAAATGTCAATTGATGGTAAAATCAAGTTGGACTGATTTTGTAATAAGTTGCATACAGAAGCTGCTTTTCTTAGTCGGCTGCTGAAGTTTACAATCGGTCTCCTGGTATCCATGCTGTTTTCTAGGCTGCCAAGTTGTGTATATAATTCCTTGAGAATGGCCAACATGAAGTGCAAATAGAAAGGTGGGTGGCTACAGCTAGCAATGAAGCCTGTGCTGAAAATGTGGCCTGTGCTATACCAGGCTGTTTACAGAAGGGGAAGACTAAACTTCAATCTTACAATTTACTTCTATTTTATTTCCCAGATATGTTTCCATTTCAGTCATAAATTGTGTATTCATCATATCCTATTGTCTTCTTAACGTAAGTCCAGTCAAAATAAGCAGATTTTGAATAAAGAAAGCTGCAAGCAACCTAATCATCTCTAGCTGGAGAAAGAAAAGCAAATGATGTGCTGTGATCAAGGCTGAATCATAGCTGAAACCTGAAGCTGATTGTCCCACTGTGGGTTGAAAGAAATGTGAAAAAATAATTTAATGCATTCAAAACCTTTACAGACATTCCTAAGTGAATTACAAAAAACGGAGGTAGTTGCCTTAAAAATAAACTATACTTCAGTGCTTCTACATACATACTAATTTGTATCCCTGAACGTTTTGTCCAACTATGGTGGGAAAACTAAAGAGAAATTTAGAATCCTGAAAAATTCACAATTTTATTGGGGCTTGATTTTGTTTTAGCATGCATGACTTCTATTTTTGTAAATATACAGAAATTTCAGCTCATTATTCATTATTAGTTTCATTTCAGGAGTGCCTAATGGGCAGCATGCCTGGGCCATATAATAGCAGATGTGTTACATAAAATGAAAAAAAAAAACTTCCTTCCTTAAGGCCTCATTCTTTAAAATGAATGACAAAAAAAAAGAGTTGGAAAACTTTTTAAGCATGCTTATACTATACCGTGCATATTGCAATGTATTTGTCTGTTTAGATTAACGAGTGAACCATCAGGAGAATTGTGAGGCTTATGTGTTAGGGGAACCATAAATAAAAGCCTAAAATTTTAAAATATAAAATTCAGGAAACAAGGTTTTATAAAATTGAAGATTGAACCTGTCCTATATTGGCCTTATTTGAAGTTTGTCATTATCTTTAGCAAGGTCAAAGATGCTCCTAAAATGTCATACAGATAAGTTCATTCAGAGGTTTGATCCCAGAACAAAGTAACACAATCTTCATGACTGCAGTGCACATGGTTTCCCTCTCTGATAGAATGATGAAGCTTTGTGGAACGTTGACCATGTATCTAAACATGGAGGGTTAGTCAGAAACTCTCACAGAGTATCTGATTCACTTATGAGCACATTGTTCACTTCAAAGGGAAATGGTAAGTTTGAAGCTTTACTTCAAGCTCTGTATTTACACTGAACCGCATGCTACGTCTGAAAAGATTGTCACGTCCAATCTTTGAAAGCTGAAACAGAATATGGAAGAAGTCTTGGAGTTTTTAATGTTGCCTATTGTTTTAACTTCACTTTTATATTCAGGAATGTTAATTGGACCCACACAAATAGTCTCACATGCAGCATCCTGGCATTTTTCCCCTCTTAATTTCCATCATTTGTTGAGCTTTTTTATAACCTGTCCTGCCATTTTACTTTTCACAAACGAAAAGTAGTGCATTGCAAATCCTACTGAACTAATAGGAGCTAGAACTTTTAGAGTCCGTCTACAGTGACTTCCTCATCCCCAGAACAAAGCTGCAAGAGCCAACTCAGAAATCTGTACAAAAGTCTCTTCCAGTAGAGACATCTCTAGTTAGGATCTCTGAGCAGCAGCAAGCAGTGCAGTTTCTAGAGCATAACTATCTCCGTATAAAAATCTTATCAATGTTTATCCAATAGCTATTTAGATTAAAAAATGCATTATTACTTCTCACTGCTTTGTTCTAGAAACCAACTAAAGCTTATATTCTTCAACTAGCCAAAAACTGAGGCATTTGCATCAGAAGAAAAGAACAAGGTCCAAAATCCAGATATCATTGAAGACTTTTAAGAAGCCTTCCAGACAAACTGATTTTAATGTGCTAAGATCTTATACATTAAGAAATTAATATAATGTTAAAAAAATACACAGGTTAATGAATAGTTATTTTATTCTCTCTCTAAAGGTAGTACAAGTGGAACTGGGGATAGTATCATCAGACAGTTCTTGGACAATCTGTGGGAATGGGAAGGTGATATGATTTCGTTCAAACTCATTAAACATTTTTATAAAGACCAGTTACAGATCTCCTTTGCTCTCTTTATGTAACCTTCTTAGTTACTTTAAAGAACAAATTAGGTTTTGGTATTATGTAAATATTCTTTCATATATATCTAACATGTATTGATTAAGAAGGGGTCATTCTATTTTTTTGAGACCCTGTGAAATGCGTTGTTTTACAGATAGGCTAAAATTACCTTTGCCTTTAAATTCTATTCTGCTACATTTCTGTCTGGAAAGGAATCACTGAAATTGTAAAATCCTGTTGGGACACAAGTACAATATAACTCTTGGGTATATGAAATATAGATGAAACTCTAGATTCTCAGAGCAGGAAAAATGAAAGAAATGTAAAATTTTGCAAGTGAAAGATGTGTTTTGAATTGGGCCAATGCAGCTTTTTCAGCATCAACATTCTCCTTGAGGATGGAAAAAAGTGTAATTTCAAGGGCATCCCAAATGGGCCCCAGATGATCCGTTAAGCAACTGAATCCGTTTGCTTTTAACACTGGCAAGAGAGGCTTCCTGCTGTTCTGTCTTGCCTGTTAAAGCCTGCTGGCTCCAGGATGAAATCAAGACACTTTGCCCTTTATCTTTTTTAGGAGCCCATTTCATCAAGAAGATATCCCAAGAAAAGCCATAAAGCTGTATGTTAAGAAATACAGGAAATCCACACTTCCTGTCAGGGTAGACTGAAAGTTTTTAGAAGTTTTCCTGACTTGGGACAGAATAAACTGCCAAAGGGCCAACTCAGGCATTTAGGATAGATTACACCAGTGCACAGAATATTACAGCTTTCTGAAACCTTTAGTTTCTCACTCTTTCTGTGTCTTCAGAAGCCTTTTTCACCACTTCTGAAGCCCTGAAAAAGATATTGATAATTTAAGGTCTCATGTTTTATACAATAAATATAGAGGTAACATAAGGAAACCACAATAGGAATTTGTTCAGAAATATTTTTACCCCTTCTTAGCTTCCAGGTGGGAGTACTACCTTAGTAGTACACAGAGAAATGGAGACCATGACCCTGAAAAACAACAGTATTGTTCTGAACTTCAGCATTATATGTGAGGCTTTCTACAGTCACCAAGGTTAGATTCATGAAAAGGAAGTGGCTGTCCTCTGGCACATCTTATTGCTATGAAATGCAGAACACTGACTTCACAGGAGCTGTATCTGCTGAACGTTTTTCAGAAGCTGAGTCCTTAAATTCACTGACAATAGAAGAAAGTAATGATTTTAAGCCAAACAGTTTCTAAACCTGAATTATGGAGCATTTTATTGGTAATAGTGGAAGGTCAGCCAATGCTGGGAAGGTCACAGGGCAAAGCTGTGTTGCTTCAGAACTGAAGCATCTCATATCTTGTTTTTTCTAAGCACTAAAGACATGAAAGTACTACAAGAGAAGAGGAATTACTTTGTAATTAAATTTCAAATCTTATTCAGGTATACAGTAAACAGTCATCCTGTCTTTCAGTGTCTTCTCTGGAGTGCGTTTAACAGAGCTGCTCTATAAGGAGTTCCTTATGGGAAAGTCTTTGCAGCACATGTTCCTGAGAGAGGAAGAGTGACTGCGGAAATACTCAAATACTTCTGAAAGCATTTAGGGTCGCTATATGCTCTCATTAAAGGCACGACACTCAAATTGCTATGCTCTTCCTTATTTCCATGCTGGACTTAAAATTAAGTTTTCTGGGCAGACAGTATAAGCTTGAGTACTATTGAGCATATGTCACCACATCTAAGGGCTGCTTTATTATTTCTAGGGAAAGAACAAGATGAGATTTTGCTAAATATAGGAAATCAAATAAAAATAAAGAGCTGCCAGTTAATGGAAGCAGATATAAATCTCCTATGAAAACAGAATTTCTGTTTACTTTTCCGGTGGTGGTGACCTGACACCAACAGCAAATTACTTAGCATGTTACACATTTAACTTGCCTTGAAAATACTACAGTCACAAGAAAAAACAGTCATTTCATGAACTATAATTTCAAGAATATAAAAGATACTGCTTCAAAAAAAGTTCACAGCATTAAATTTTCCTAAATTAGCTGTGATGGTTTCATAAAAGATGAGAATTTTGCATGTAAACCTAATCTCAGAGAGAGCACTTAATGTGCTGTAAAGCCACAGAACTTCAGGTAAATGCTCTGAAATTCTGGCTTGTTGGACTGGAAATTTCTAGCATGGTAATGCTTCTTCCATTTATTCCATACAGTAATACAGAGTAAACATCCCAGAATGGCCTGCAATTAATATGTGCTGTGGTGCCTCAAGTTTCACATACTAAACAGACTTGAGCCAAGACAGTACTCAGAAGATGCAGGTGCTTTGTTACACATGGCTGATGAGTAAATAAGTAGTTCCATTTAAATGCTAGTCTGGCTTTGCTTTTGGTGTGTATGAACTTTTGAACTGCAGTCTTATCTTCTCGAAATCAATTCATCAAAGGTATCGAGGTTGTCTCCCTTAAAAAGTATGCATATATATATACTTATATTTTAAATTATATGAAATGGTGAAATATGACATAGAACTAAACTTAAAAGGTTTGAAAAACAATATTGTTTAGAAAATTGTGTAGCCTAAAGATTCATAGAAAAGATTAAAATAACCACTTTATAGCCTTGTAATTATTAAAATGTGATCATTTGAAGCAAGGAAGATGAATTTATGATAGAATAATTTTGCTCTTGCAAATACACTCTCCCACAGACAGCTAGGAATTTTTGGTAGAAACTGGAAACTATAAGAAGACTGAGTTCATGAATCTGGGTTATTTGAGCATGCTTGTGTTTCTTGATATCTCACAAGTTGAATTCGAAGTTACTTAGAAGCTATTTTCCTTTTACAGGAAACTCAGAGGCCGATTCAGAGATGTGTGGACCCAACTGTGGAAATTCTTTGTACCTTCTGTCTTGTTCTATTGTACAATATCAGACATAAAATACTAATTTGAAACAAAATGCTAATAAGGATGGTTGCTGTTAAATAAACTATCTGTGTAATATGGAGTCACAATTCTTGCCCGCACAGTAAAACTATCTGAATTAAAGTAATCAAAAGGAAATAGAGTTTTCCTTTATAGTTTGTTATTCTGTCCAGAGACTGATAGTTTACCAGACACCTGTGCTTCCAAGTACTTCTGGCAATTTTCTGTGATTTAAAGCAGGATGCAACTGGGAATATGGAAAGGTTTGGAAGTAAATTTTACCACGAGAAAATACTGTCACTGAAATGTACTACAGTAAAAAGTAAAAATGCACCATGCCTTTTGTAGGTGCAAAAATTGTATTACATAGATAATAAAGAAACAAAATTTATTTAAGCAGTGCAATTACAGTTGAGATAATGAAAGAATAGAGATGTGCCTAGTGTGCAAAAATAAAAACTCTTTGTATTCTGCAGTTAAATGCCGCTATCATTTTATGTAAAACAAACAGTGTGTAACATAGTTTCTGGGATCAGCTTTCAAATCCTGGAACCAAAAAATTTAACACTGCTAGGCAACTGGGTTAGTAATATAAACCTATCTGTAAGCAAAAGTAGCAATGTACATTAGCTGAGAATCTAAATACTAATGTTATGAACATGTATTTTTTTACCTTTAGTGAGTGCATGACTATATATACATATACAGATAAAACTAATCTCTTCCCATACAGCTGCATTGGCACAGTGCTGTACTTTATCTTTGTTTTTTCTGGGCTGAGTAATAGAGATTTTGATTAACATTTTTGTGTGTGTGTGTGTGTGATAATGTAGCTATTAAGTTTTTATCCAAATCTGGTTTATATCCAGACATCTTAGAGAGTTGAAGATCTCATCCAACTGTAGTCGTACACACTTAAGTTGTACATACTTAAGAGTATATTAGTCACTTAAAAATTTTGCTATTTATACTGATAGGGTTATGCTCAGAATTTTTGGAAACATTTTTGCTAATTGTGGTGAAAAAAAATCACAGGCCAACTACTTTCAGTGCATCTATTCAAGTGCATCTAGTACAGTGTAGAACTGCACAGGCAAAAACTTACTTTTGCAGATTTAGATCTATTTATAATTTATGAAACAAAATAAAATTTGACGCAAATATTAGACCACAAATTTTGAAGTATAAAATTATTTAAATTTTTCCAATAAATAAAAACCCCACATTTTTCTTTCCTTTTGTGTGTGTATAGGCATAGATTAATACTCTCAGCAATGTTTTAATCCAAAAGCCAGAAAATATTGAAAATTTAAGAAGAAATTTGTTATGTTCTATTTCTGTCTCCTGTAATAGAAAATGCTGGAAGTTTCCAAGGAAATCTGTGGCTTAGAAACTTGCAGCCCAGTATAACATGTAAAATATGATGTCTTTGGAACCTGTAGTGACAAAATCATCAAGGAATTTGGAAAAACAAGATTTTTCAGAACAGGTGCCAGTGAATGAAAGAGATTTCAAAAAAAAAAATAAAAGAGGAGTCTGTGGTTCCCAGGAAAGTAAAAATAGATGGATATATTTTTTTATATTTCTGTTAAAAAATTAATTACTATAAGAAATCTATTGATGCAGTCATAAAATTTAATTAAATTATTAATAACATTTACCAAGGCAGAACATTTTAATTCTTTCTTGATATACCCCTTAGTTATTTAAATAACTAAAATAAGCCCACACATTCCTAAGGTATTGTCCTGGGTTCAGCTGTAGCAGCTGTTTTTTTCCTTGTTAGTGGCTGATGCAGTGCTGTGTTTTGGTTTCAGACTGAGAACAATGTTGATAACACACCAATGTTTTAGTTGTTGCTAAGCAATTCTTACTCTAATCAAGGACTTTTCAGTCTCTCATGCTCTGCCAGTGAGGAGGGGCATGGGAAGCTGGGAGGAAGCAGAGACAGGACACCTGACTCAAACTAGCCAAAGGGGTATTCCATACCACAGCACATCATGCCCAGTATATAAACCGGGGGGAGTCACCCAGAAGGCCCAGATTGCTGCTTGTGTTGGGCTGGGTATTGGTCAGCAGGTGGTGAGGCAGTTGTATTCTTTCCCCATGTTATTTCACTTATCATTATTATTATTGGTGGTGGCAGTAGTGGCTTCTGTTATACCTTAGTTACTGGACTGTTCTTATCTCAGCCCGTGGAATTTACATTCTTTTGATTCTCCCCCCCACTCCTCTGGGAGCTGGGGAGAATAAGAGCGGAAGTGAGCAAGTGCCTGTGTGGTTTTGAGTTACTAGCTGGGCTTAAACCATGACAGGTATAAAAAGCACCAGACAGCCGCGTGCTGGCTTGTTATGTGGGATGTTGCTACACCCATAGTTCCATTCTCCTGGTAGGGAAAAAACCACCAAGAAACAATTCTGAGATTTTAAAGACACACAGTAGATCATTAAGCCAATGAGAGTTATGAAAACACACCAGTTTTGGACAGAAAAGTATTAAAAAAGATCAGAAAAAAAAATCTCTTACCTCTGGCTGACACAAAAGTCAATTCCAAAGCATAAAAACTGAAGCCATATTAAGGGTGTTTTCAAGATATGGTCATAAGATCTTGCTTTGGTATGGAGATAAAAATCTTAGCTGGGAAGCAGTAAGATCCTACAGGATCAGCAATAGAGCAATATCAATTGCAGCAATTGAAATGGTGCCTTCTACAACTAGGCAGTTTAGAATTATATGAAAATAGGATTGAAATGAAAAAAACCCTCTTTCACTTTCTGGTCTGATAACTCAGACAATAGCTCTAGATTCTGCTTCCAATGTACTTATTTGATATTACGCTCAATGGAAAAATAAATGAGAAAATCGAAAGCAAGGTAAAAAACACTACTAAGATCTTGATTTCTGCACATCTACTGGGATATGATATCATTGGTATCACAGAAACATGGTGGAATGGCTCCTGAGACTGGAGTGCTAGAATGGAATGTTACAGGCTCTTTAGAAAAGACAGGCCCGGCAGACTGGGAGGGGGAGTTGTTATTTATGTTTAGGGATAGGTTGGAGAGTATGGAACTCTGTCTGGGGACAGGTGAGAAGTTGACAGAGAGTTTGAGGGTCGGGGTTAAAGGGAAAAGAGCTGCGGGGGACATTATTGTGGGGATCTGTTATAGACCTCCTGATCGAGAAGATTCTGTGGATGAAACACTCTATAGACAGATAGGAACAGTCTCATGCTCACAGGCCCTTGCCCTCATGGGGGACTTAACCACCCTTATACCTGTTGGAGGGACAGGATGGCCCAACATAGGCAATCCAGAAAGTTCCTCGCTTGTGTGGAAGACAACTCCCTTCTGCAAGTAATCAAGGAGCCAACAAGGAGAGGTGCCATGCTTGACCTTGTCCTCACCAACAGGGAAGGGCTGGTTGGAAATATGAGGCTCCAGGCCAGATTTGGTTGCAGCAATCATGAGATGGTTGAATTTGAAATCCTCAGGACAGTGAGAAGAGCATGCAGCAAGCTCATTAGCCTTGGCTTCAAGAGAGCAGACTTTGGCCTCTTCAGGAACATGCTTAGTAAGGTTCCATGGGATATAGCCCTAGAGGGCAGGGAGGCCCAAGACGGTTGGTATTCAGGGATCACCTACTGCAAGCTCAGGAGTGTTGCGTCCCAGGTAGAAGGAAGTGCAGCAGGAGTTCCAGGAGACCTCCTTGGATGGATAAGGAGCTGTTGAGGAAAATTCGAAGAAAAAAAGAGGCTTACAAAAGGTGGAAGCAAGGGCAGGTGGCCTGAAAAGAATACAGGGATGTTGTCTGGGAAGCTAGGGACCAGGTTAGGAAAGCTAATGTCCACTTAGAATTAAACTTGGCTAGGGATGTGAAAGATAACAGGAACAGATTCTATAGGTACATTGCAAAGAAAAGACAACGTGGACCCTCTCCAGAAGCTATTGGGAGAACTGGCTACCCTGGATTTGGAGAAGGCTGAGGTTCTTAATGACTTCTTTGCCTCAGTCTTCA
>JARCZZ010041292.1:0-11027 GCA_030323915.1 Brotogeris chrysoptera
GGGAGGAAGCAGAGACAGGACACCTGACCCAAACTGACCAAAGAGGTTATTCCATACACAGCACGTCATGTCCAGGATGTGAAAACGGAGGGCAGAGACCCAGAAGGGTGGGGTGCACGGTGGGGTCGAGCTTGATACCGGGTGGTGAGCAGTTGTATTCTCTTTCCTTGTATTTCTCTTGTCATTATTGTCATTTGTGGTAGCAGTAGTGGTTTGTGTTATACCTTAGTTATTAAATTGTTCTTATCTCAACCTCTGGAAGTTGCATTCTTTCGATTCTCCTTCCCATTCCCCCGTCAGTGGGGGGAAGAAAAAAGGGGGAGTGAGAGAGTGACTGTGTGAAGGGCTTAAACCACGGCACTTTCTGAAGTAAATGTAGCTGGGTTATGTCACCACACTTACAGAAATCTGTCCTGTGCTGTGCTAGCTCACTTTTGAATTTGAGAAATAACGTTTAACCTTTTAACTTGTCAAAGGCAAACTAATTCTCAGAATTTCAATCTCAGTTGAAAACTTGTTACAAAAGCACACACAAGATCTGACAAGTGAATCAGGTCTGGTTTACTGTCTGTCTGGTTTTGTTATTCCTTTCTTGCCATTAGAAAACATTCAGTGTTAATAAGCGTAGACATATTTATAGTATTTTAAGAATGTTTATGTATACTATCATGGAAGGAAAAACAGCTCAAAGACTTGAAACTCCACTTCCTGACTCACAGCATTATATGTATACATTACAAACAACCTAACAGTTTATTATCACACTACTACCATCTTTTCTCGGTGTTTCACAGTTTAACTAAACCAACTCACAACATATGTGCATTTCATAAAGCTTGTTCAAATGCTTTGTACACAATAAAATTTTAAAGAATACGTCTAATACATTATTTGTCACTTAGCACACTACCACTTTCTTTTCAGTAAGTTTTGATTTCTCAATGGATGTCCAGTCCCATCAATTTCTTTCTCTACTCTCTTCAGCTTGAGTATTCTATAGACCTGTTTCACAGCACCTTTATAACACCCCCAGATTCTTGCTTCTAAATGTATAATTGACCGCCCACATAAACATCGTCTTTACAGTTGAAGTGCATGTTCATTCAGTCATTCATTCATTCATGTGAGAATTCCCACATTCAAGTGAGACTTGTTTTAAAACCTTTCATTCATGTATTGTCCTTATCCAAAGCACAGTGATGTATCTTCTTTTTTTTCTGCTTCTTTTCATAAAAATGTAGTGTCTTCTGGATTAAAAAGACATGCAGATTAAAATTCAGTAACAGAATCACCCCTTATGCTTTTAATTTGCTGAGAAGTATATATCTTCTCTTATTAATAACTATCATTCCATAGTAACACATATGCTCATCACCTTCAGACTTGCTGTGTATCTTCCGACTTTATGTACTATGAAGACTCACATTGACTGTAGACTAGGACTAAACATAAGGGTACTGTTAACAAATTACTTTGCATGATGGGTCCTTTGTTGCTTGTTTTAGCAATCACTAACTGCAACTATGAACTAACTTTATTCCTGATCTACCAGTTACCCCAGGGGTACAGGGTACAACATGTAAATAGCTTAATGCGATACAGCTGAAACCTAAAAATAAACGATACTCCAAAGCTTTGAAATGGAAAGAAGGGAAAAAGAGTGTTAATAAAATCTGACCGGTTTGGATACCTACCTCAAGGTTCTTCTCTTTGTAAGTGCTTTTTACCACTTGGAGGACTTATTAAAAGAAGATATATATCCCTGAGCTATTTTTCTTGCAAAAAAATGAGCATGATACTTCCTTAGAGACATGACTGTGAATTTAATTCATTTGAAGAGCATCAGAAAGACAGAAACACAACAAGAAAGTGTCAGGAATCTGACTCATAACAGGGACATAAAAATTAATCACTTTCATCTGTTTGCCTAACTAACAGATAAAGAAAAAACAGCCATAAGTACTTTCAAGCAAAGTATGCAAAATTATTCAAGATTTCAGTGTCTATGAATAAAATGAGGAAACTATAACAGGTGAGGAAGTTCAGTAACTTGCTGTTTAATAAACAAACATACTGCGTGACTCACTATGTTCCAATATGCAACCAAATGCATATGTTCCAAATGCAAAGGAGAGATTAACCACGTTTAGTATAATCTTGGAGACACTTCACGGAAATGTCTGAGATATGGATGGAAGGCAGTTATCATCAAAATTTTTTCCTTCAACAACTTAGCTACATGTATTCGTGTTTATATCAACTCATATGAGTAGAATAAGACATATTCAAATAGTAATTATTTTGTTGTAATTCCTATCAGCAAGGTCCCTAGCACTCCAGTAGAGAACCATTTTTTTTTTTTTCCTCTCCCAATGGATAAGCAAGTCTAGCCAACCTGTAGAGTTAAGTTATTCTTTCTACATACCAGAAGTTTCAGCTGAAACTCAAAAGACATTTCTTTTCATCTTCTTTCGTGATAGCCTAAAATATATTCTTTGTCTCACTGGCACATGTCAAATGTGTTCACATGGAAACATAAAGATAAGAAACAACAGAAATCTAAGAAAACCAAACACTTTCATTCCTTCAGTTTATGCTCAGGAAACCGATCTATTCATTAACTATATGTAGTGATATTGGCTACTTCTTCAGTGCAGCTTTTTTCTGGGGGTTAACTCTTGTTTGCTGAATATTGAAAAAAATAATTGTGACTGTGATATGAATGAAGAAAATTAAGAGACCTTTCCAGAGTTCATTTTATGACAAAGAAGTGCTCATATATCTTCATACATGAAAAGCCAGGTATATGTACCAAATGAATGCATCTCTTACTTTAAAAAAATGTATATGTACTTAAAAGTGAACAAATAAAGATAAAAAGCATATGGAAGCCGATACACAATATATTGAAGAGCTGAGATTTTAATTATTAAAAAAAATCGAAGAGTATTTATTTCAGTTACTGACATAACTGGAATAAAGAGGTATGAATCACAACCTTTTTTTTTTTTTTTTTTCCTGTTATAATTACTTGCAAGGGTGTACTGGAAAGGTGATAAAAAAAAAAAAAATTAATCACTTTCTTGGGTGATTAATATATTCATTGCATACCATCCAACATATATTTACAAAAGCATTTTTTTAATATATTGTCATTTATATTTATCTATGCAACAGAAATTAACCTAGAAAATCAACCTTGTCAACCACTCACATCAAATGATCAACTAAAATATTAATGTGGATTTTAAAATGTCTAGGATTAATGGAAAGGAAATTACATAATTCTCAGAACATTTTTGAATTTTCCTAATCAGTTAAGAGGTATTAAAACCAGAACAGATAGCATACTATTGTCTATGTATTATTTGATTAAATCTACTTTATATGTACATACCCACATCTCAGAGCTTGTAACTAGACACTAAGTAACCAGAATTCTCATATATTGTCATAAGAGATGCATTTCTTAAGTGTCTGAAATGATGAATGCTTCCTCTGTCCAATTCTAGGTGAAGAGGTTTAGGCTTTTCCTCCTACATGCTCTCCTGAGCAGCACATATTCTCTCAGATCACTTCCTGAATAAAAAAGAACTGACTTTTTTTCTGTTTGCTTTAGAACGGTGGGTTGTTTTTTTTGTGTGTGTTTTGTTTTTTGTTTTTTTGTTTGTTTGTGTGGTTTTGGTTTTGTTTTTGTTTGTTTGCTTTTTTAATCACTGAATACTGAGAGCAAAATTGAAGCACTAGACAGTTGCTGTCTAGCTGTTGTGGCACAAATCAATATTTAAAATGCACAGTGGCTATTTTTCTTCCTTTGAAAGTAGGACTTTAGGTCCTAAATTTCTTGTTCTTTTAAATCCAGAACTTTATCAATGTTAAGCGCAAACCCTAATATTGGTTTATACCCAGAAGCACTACTTCAGTAGTAATAAAACAGTCATATACTTCAGTGATAAAGTAAATAAAACAGTAATAAAATTGTTAATTAATGCTTGACTTCTGTTTTTCTCTGGAGTAATTTTCAAGCTGTAGTGTTTTATCAATGAGGAGTTAATGCATTCCAGCTTCAGGGAAAGAATTCCTTCAACTTTATTTCTTGATTTCACAAAAAGTCAGTCAAACAAACATTTGTGACAGCTCATAAGTGCATGGATAAAGCTGGCCAGTGCAAAGAGGAGTATCTGATGGAAAATACAACTTTTTTCATAATTTTCCCAGAGACAAACCTTCTAAAATACTGCTTTCTAAGATACAGGTGGATTACAGGCATTCAGAATATCATCTTATTGATGCTAATATTTTATGCCTGGGGATTTATGAGCTAGCAGATGATGATATACAGTTTTGCCTCTGTATCTCTCTCCTAGTTTTCTCTATGAAGCTTTTAACTCTGTAATTATGTCCCAGATGCAGTGTACTTCGTGACACCACTCCCCAGTGGGCAGATGTTTCTAAGCAGATTTCTCTGTTACAAAGAAACCTCCTTGGGTTTAACACTGTCAGAGTGCATTAAGGACAGATATAAAAGGTAAGAAGCAGATGTGCAGTGCTATTTCTGTTTGACACACTGTCCCTCTATCCATTGTTTTCTACTGGCACATCAACACTGAGCCTACAGAATAAATCGTTAACCTGTAACCTCACCCAGTCTCCATGCAGTCTATTACGTCTGTACCCTTGTGATTCACATTCTTGTGTTTACTTTGCTGCTGCATTTGTTTCACTTTATTTTGCTCCCAGTTTTACATTGTGCTCTCAGAAACAAAATAACAAGGTGAGGAGGCCTGCACTGGAGAGAGAGGAAGAGGGGGCTGTGAGGGACAATTAGTGACCTGACAACTTACTTGCACGAAGAAAATCGAAGCATCTGCTTTTCGCTCTGCCTCTTCACACTGACAGCCCCAGAACACATCTGCGTCACATGCAGGAGAGGGGGCAGCTTGGTGAGAGGCGCTGAGATGGATAGAAAATTGTACACTGAGAGCCTTGACAGCCTCACGGGCGTGATTTTTGTTGTTGTTTTTTTTTTTCTTTCCCTTTCTCTCATACGTACATTGTATATAAAGGAGCCTCGCTTTCTCTCTGTGTGCCAGCTCTCAGCCTTTGCCACCCCAGATAACTCCAGGCATGGGACTCCCCTGAGAAACGGGATGGGAAGGCGGAAGATGGAGACAGGCTTCCATACGACTTTTTCCTCTCCGGCGGCACTCGGTCACGGAGCAATAAGAGAGGAAGGAAGAGCCACCTGCCTCCCGCCGTGGCTGCTGCCGCTGCAGGTCCTCTCCGGGCTGCGGCTCGCTCCCCCGTTAATCAGATTAGCGCGCCTTCGCAGCCTCCCTCACCCACTCTTCCCTCGCAAGTGCCTGTTTCCCCTGAGAGATGCCTCTCATTCCTGCCTTTCTCTCCTCCCCTTTCCACTGATCACAGTGTAATTCTCGTCAGCTCTGGGCATCTTTGTCTATCTCCCTTTCCTGCTGGGTGCCTACCCCCACTCGGCTCCGTGCATCGCTCCATCCATCCATCCATCCATCCATCCATCCATCCATCCATCCATCCATCCATCCATCCATCCATCCATCCACCCATCCATCCTCTGCACTGCTGTGTTCTCGCATCTCTCTCTTTCCGCCGGCTGCCAGCCCTCGCCCTACAGGCGCAGAGCTGCCCAGAGAAACGGCCGCCGCTGCCGGGAGCGGAGCTGCACCGCGCTGCCGCTGCGACTGCCGCCGCCGCCCGGCCCTGCCTGGCTGCCGTGAGACCCGCCTTAGCCCGCGCCAGTACCCTGCCCGCAGCAGCAGCATGTCCGGCGCCGGCAGGAAAGACTTCGACGTGAAGCACATCCTGCGCCTCCGCTGGAAACTGTTCAGCCACCCCTCGTCGGGAGGCGGCCCGGCTGGGGGCGGCTGCCTGCCGCCCGACAGCAGCTTCGAGCACTGGGGGCCCAGCCAGAGCCGCCTGCTAAAGAGCCAGGAGAGAGGCAACAGCGTCTTCTGGAAGAAATCTGCCTCCTCCGCCTCCTCCTCCGCGGCTACCACCGCCAACCCGCCCAACGGGACGTTGCTCTCCGCCGCTAGCCGGCCCAGCGGGGGACACGGGCTTGGGCACGGTCACGGGCCGGGGCCCCCGCCGCCCCGCGCTGTCTTCTACGTGGAATCCCTGGAGGAGGAGGCGGTGCCCGGCGGGATGGAGGTGGCCCGGGAGCCCGAGAAGCCTCTGGCGCCGGCGGAGCGGGAGGAGGCGCAGGGGGAGTGCGCGGATGGAGGCAGCCATGCAACAGGTGATGGAGGCGGGCACAGGTAAGGGAGCCGCGGCGACTCCGGCGCAATCTGCGCGGTGGCCGCAGGTCGGGTGCGTCGAAGGGTCTCTGCCTCGCGCCCGCGGCGGTGGGATGTCAACGGCGGAGTCAGCGACGGGTGTGGGGAGCAGATGGGCTGGTATGGGGACATTTTTGCGGAAGGGTCGTGGGGCTGGGGTTGGGAGGGCTCTTCCGTTTGAAATGGCAGGGTCTGGGGGGCGGAAGGGCTCCCCGCCGCGCGGGAAGGGCGGGCGAGGGGCTACCCGAGCGTCTCGGGAGAGACCGGGCATCCGCGCGGTCGGGATGCCGCGGGCAGGGGATGCTGCCGTTGCCTCTCTCCTACCGCTGTCCTGCCCATGCCTCTTCCGCTGCCCCAGTTCTGCTCTTTCTGTGCCTCAGCTCCTGCCCGCGGGGCTGGCCTGGGCGTACACGTATCACAAAACCGGTGCCCCGCGCTGGGGATCGCTACCATCTAACTTTCTCAGAAGTTCATTAAAATGCTAGCGGGAAGTGATGTTCTGAGTATTGGGTTGGCAGGTGAAAAGCTCAAAAGTGAAAACGTTCACTTTCCTGAATCTCGGTGACTAAGTCGTGTCACAGCCTACCTCAGAGAAAAATTATTGGTTTTACGAGTCATCAACTGAGTGACTCCCGAGGAGATGTAAAACCAAGAAAGACACATCCAGGTGCTTGTGTCTCATATGAAAGTTCAGTTAATGTTGAATTGCTTTTTCTCAGTCCTTGTCCTCTCTTCTTCCCCCAGACCAAACAGAAAATCATGAGAAGGAAATGTAGCGAACACAGAGGTCTCAGAAATACTGTGAGATAAATAATCCTGAGGATGAAATGGTTCATTGATTTAACTCTGCTTGCCCCACCTCCCCATGGTTAAACTAATTGCATTTTCATTTCCCTTGTTATTTGCTATTTTTCTATAGAAAAAAAAAATATAGTTCTTTTTCTAAGCAGAAAAGAATTATTTGTGTTCTTTATGGTGACAGTAAAGCACATGGTATTAAATATTTTATTGTATTTTATTCAATAGATATCACTGTGCGTGTGTTTGGTTTTAATATAGCTGTAGATAAGCATACATGTGTGTATAACTTTAAGCATGTTAAGCCTTTCAGAGAGACCTAAAAGCATATGTTCTCTACTTGAAACTCATAAATTGTTTTGTCAGTTTTCATAGTTAATTTCATAGAAACTACATGATTTAATGAAACATGGAACAGCTGATGAATGAATTAGGTAACATTTTTTTAAAAAAAAGCAATGCTGAAGGTTCATGAACATTGGAAGTTATTCTGAACAACATGATGCTTGTAATATTCAATACAAATTGTTACTGAAATATACTACAGACAGGTAAAACAAAATTATCTCTTCAGGTTTTCTGAACTGAATAGAAGAGGTTAAAAAGTGGCAAAAATATAATCTCATTCTATAGATTTTACATTAGGTGTGTCACAGATATGAGAATCTTCAGGTATCTGCCATACTAACAGAAGCTTACTGAATTTTAATGGTACCACTTAATTTGTCCATAAGAATTGCCTTGCTAGAATGAACTTCCTCATCACATACGTATTCTGTGCTAATATATATCTAATTTATTCTTACTGCTCTTGGTTTTTTTAAATCCATTTCTTCCATGTTCTTCATTCATTGCTACTACAGCTACACACATCATCAGTAGCTCCTCATCTTGAAGAAATATGCTAGAATTGTAAAGATTTAGATTAACTAAGGCAGGGAGATAGCATTTTATTATTAATGAAAATGCCACCTTTTGAGATATCTAAGTGACATAGTTTTAGAGTCTCAGACTTTCCTTTCTCTTTTTCCATCCAAGATTCTTTCATTTACCTATATGAATTTTGAATGCTATGGCAAGATGTGGTCAAGTGATGCAAAAATGTCAGTGCTGTGCTTGAAAGCTCTGTGATCCAACAAACTAATAATGCCCTTGCAAGTTATGTCTCACTGCTTCTGTAGAAATTAGTTGTTTTATAAATCTCAAATGCCACGGGAAGGGACACCTTCCCCGAGACCAAGTTGCTCAAAACCTGTCCAACTTGGTCTTGAACAATTCCATCTAGTTCCAACCCCTGCTGAGGCAGAGACACCTCACACTAGACCCTGTCACCCAAGGCTTTGTCCAGCCTGGCCTTGAACACTGCCAGGGGAGCATTCACAACTTCCTTGAGCAACCTGTTTCAGTGTCTCATCACCCTCACAGTAAAGAGCTTCTTCCTTGTATATAACCTGAACTTCCCCTGTTAAAGTTTTAACCCATTGCCTCTTGTCCTATCACCACAGTACCTGATGAAGAGTCCCTCTCTGGCATTTTTGTAGGCCCCCTTCAGATACTGGAAAGCTGCTATGAGGTCTCCATGCAGCCTTCTCTTCTCCAGGCTCAACAGTCCCAACTTTCTCAGCCTATCTTCATACAGGAGGTGCTCCAGTCCCCTTATCATCCTCGTGACTCTCCTCTGGACTTGTTCCAACACTTCCATGTCCTTTTGATGTTGAGGACACTAGAACTGCACACAATACTCCAAGTGAGGTCTCAGGAGATCAGAGTAGAGGGGCAGGATCACCTCCCTCAACCTGCTGGTCACGCTTCTTTTGATGCAGCCCAGGATATGGTTGGCTTTCTGGGCTGCAAGCACATGCTCCCAGCTTATGTTCAGTTTCTTGTAGACTAACACTTCCAAGTCCTTCTCCTCAGGGCTGCCCATTGGCACTAAGAAGAATGGAGGATTGGACTTCATGCATGACATAAAGTACTGACATAATGGTTCTACATTTGTTTTGTATTTGTAAAAGCAAAAAAAAATAATGTTTTAAAGTTAACATTATTATACCACTATTTGATTGCATGAAATTGCTTGAAAATTTGCATATCAAATTGTTTTAGACCCTGTATGACAAATCTGCCAATAACTACAATAGATAGACATAGATTTTATTTTTATTTTAATTTTGTAAGAAAAAGCTGTTAGAAACCAAAATTTATATGCTGAATTTACAATTCATATTTATAAATCAATCACAAAAATGTTTGGAAAATAGCAGTGGCTAAGATTTTCTATATAGCCATTTGCTGGGAGTTTATAATGGAGTTTAAGCAAGCCCTGACAGTGCAGAAGTCTTTCATTTAACATATAAGCATTTGAAAAATCAGCTTCTGAAAGATGTCAACTCCTCCCACCGTTAGATGCTGTTTAATAGTATACTGTAAAGCAGGAAGTGAAAGCACTGAGTACTGTGCCCCTCTCACACAGCAGTTTCACACTCAAATCTTGCTTTGCTAGAAAAAGTGACAAGGAAAGAGCTTTTTCTACCATTTCTGTCAAATTTGTCAGTGGGAAGCAAAAAATTCAGTATTAATGGGAATCCAGAAGGTTAAAAAGTGAGAGCATAATTTTGTAATTCAAACATAAACTGAGCAATCTAGTTTAGAAGTCTCTAAACTCAGAACTATTTATTTAAATTAAATAATTATTTGATAAGAAACAATAATGATCAATTTAGAACCAGGAACATAAAAATGTGTATTTTTAAGCTAGAAAATCAAAACCCTTGGATAAGCATTTCTTTTGTATTTTTTTGTTCTAATCCCACAAATACTGTATTTTATGCATCTGATCATTAATCTCTCCTACTTTCAAGCCTTCTTGCTTTTCTCTTAGCAGCCTATCACCTTGTGGTTAGCACGATGATATAGAAGGTTGCGAGTTTGAAGCCTGTAAGGATAAGCAAGAATTTCAATGCAGTTTTCTAATTTAATAAGCAAATGATAATTTTAGAAAATGTAGATAAAATTGCCATCAAAATTTAGAACTTAAGTACTTGGTATACTGTTCTATGTGTACCTTGTCTCAAGAGAGGATCCTGGGCTCTGTTTTATAAATGAATGAAGTTCTCTATTTGCAGCTGAGCTTACAAAATAAAGGGGCTCAAGGCACCTTCCCGTGTCTTAGTCTTGCCTGTAAACTCTCTCATCTTGAAGTATTTTCTCAACTGGACATAGAGAACTTCCAACTCAATGCTTTTCTGAGGTGCCATCCTCTTAGTATTATTTAAATATCAAAAAATGAACTGTGGGAACTACTGTGATAGCCAGATCCTAAAATTAGACACTGTAATGTCATATCTATAGCTGTTTACATTTCCCATTGACTTGGCTATCTCATATACACTGCTCTGTTAGCTGTGTTCTGTTAACTGTGCTCCATTAGGAATGCAATTTAATGCTAGAGGTGGAATACAGATCACACAACTCTGCATTTCTAGGTTATGGAATTAGAAGAGAATAATTAATTTTTCTTTGCCATGAGCTGGCTTTTCCTTGATTATAAAACTTTAAAAAATGGTTACATAACTTCTAAGGGTTTATACTTGCACTTTTGACTTTCATAAAAAAAAAAAAAAAAGAAAATGAGGCACGTGTCATGCATTCAGCAGCAGCAGTCATTTTTCACCTTCTTGGTAGCTGGTGCAGCACCCTCGTTTTGATTTTGGGCCTGGGAATAGCGCTGCTAACACCAGCGTTTTCAGTTACTGCTTGGCAATGTTTTGGTCTGACCAAGGACTTTCTGAGCCTTATGCTCTGCTAGGGAGGAGGCAAAGCTGGGAGGAAGCAGAGGCAGGACACCTGACCCAAACTGACCAAAGAGGTCATTCCATACCACAGCACATCATGTCCAGGATGTGAAAACAGAGA
>JARCZZ010041294.1:0-31689 GCA_030323915.1 Brotogeris chrysoptera
CCCCTTGTTGTCTTTCATAATGTCCTATTTCCCAGGTTTGGACGTATGTTTACTGTACAGCAAATTTAACTTGGTGTCCAATCTCAACTGCTGTTGAGGTTTTGACCTTGGAGCAACAGTTGGTTTTAATTGAAGAATCTTAAGTTATTAATTCCTCTAAATTTTATAGTCTCCAAAGTTTATAAGAATATTTCTGATGTTAACAGATCTAAAATAGCTTTTTAATATTTTAAGGAAGGTTTAAAACCCTTTTCTACCTCCATACATAGATTACAGGTAAAAACTTTAGGCATCTGAATGATTATTTGTGAATTTACAACTAATTTTTTTTTATTGCACACTTTTTTTAATGGAAATACACTAAAAATCACATGACAAAGTGACTTTAGTGACTGGATCTGTGTCTCGTTATTCAGCTTTGCAATGGTAACTGACGTTGCAGCTTTCACGAGTTAGATCCAGATCCTCAGCTGTATTTCAGTGCCTACCCCCTATATGGCACCAAGAGGTACTACGTGAACAATATCACTGCCTGAGCCTGTTTTCTTCCAGGCTGCACTGTTCTGGCAATGCACACTGTATTTCCAGGATCAAGTAGCATCTTGGATATAGTTATGAGCTGAGATTATGCAGACAGGGATGAGTAAATGCAATCACCCAGTGATTTTGAAATGTCTAAGCTTCACGCAGCATTTTATGTCTTCATAACAGCTTGTAAGAGAAGTTCACTAAATTTATTTTCAGATAAAACCAATAAAAGAAAGCTAATAACATGGTCAGTTGGTATCTGTGGCAAACATCAATGTTCATAGATGAAGGAGAGGGAGAAGTTACCTACAGTTTAAATTAAATGCTTTCTAGCAAAATGATTCTTACCCTCTTTCAAGGGTTATATCACAGCGATGAATATTTATGTCTGTTCCCTAGGACAAATACTTTGAATGTAAAAAAACCAAAAGTATGTTTCAAATCATCTGACCTCATGCTTCTAGCAAATTGTCTGTAAACCTGTGTTCTCTATTAATTTGGAGTTGTGTGTCACTTGGGGCTCTCTCGCAGATAAAAGGTTTCTTTTCCTGTTCTTTGTTGCATGTCTCTGATTTCTAGATAATTGAAACAAGAGAAGCAGAGTGTACTCAAGAGTGATACTTTCTAAGCTGTTCTTGGCTTGAATCCCTTTTTCGAGGCTTACCCTTCTGAATTCTTTGAAACGTATAACAAGCTATTGGGCAGATAAATAGCAAGCTGGATGCAGTCTGAAAAGGCTGAAAAAACCCTGAGTCTACTCCAAACGCTTCACTGGAACTGAAGGGGCAACTTTCTGGGTTTATTCAGAAGTAGTTCATGACTTCTGGGTTCCCAGAAAATAGACAGAAAAGTGTCAGGGTGACTTCAGCAAAGCTCCAGGGTAAAGAAACTTGCTGCCCTCTCCAGTACTTTGAAGAAAGATTGTCCTTGAAATGTGCAACTTGCTCATTCACATTTAATTATCCACAAGGCTGTTGTGATGCAGCTCAATTCAGGAGAATATCTCTAACCTCTGAGCTCCCCCTGAGAGTTCTATTTTGTCCTTGGGCAAATAACTTAGAGGTCTTGAAGATTTCTTTCTCTTTCCCAATCTATTTGGGGTGGGAGGCAGGGGGATGGAATGAAGGAGTGGGTGAAAATCACAAGCCTGACTTCCAGCGTTTTCTAAAAATTGACTTTTCGCCATGTTGCCATGTTCACTTGTTTAGTAGCTACACCATAACCTTGCTGAAGGTGGCAATTAGGTTTGGACCCAGGTTCAAGGGTTGATGTGAGTTCTGTTCCCGCAGATGGTACTCCATACTTGTACAATAATCTGCAAAGTGCAGTGCACCAAGCAAAACTAATCTGCTTGCCATAGTATGAAGCAGCAAATCAGAAGCATTAAACCACTGACTTTTAGTGGGACATTCTAGCCTACTTCACGTGGACCATATAGCAGTATCAAAGAATTTATTTGGTTTAGCCAGTTTTTCTTCCAGTTTTCATGACACCAAAGAAAAGAGATTTGAACATAAATGCCAGCACCAAATATTCAAACATTATGAAGCCTTAGAAATTACCGAATTCAAATATGGGGTGCAGGTTTGGGGCTTTTATTGTTCTGTTCAAACTAATGCACTCTTTTCTGACTGAGAAATTTTCTGACTTTTTTCATGACTTTTCTGTCATGAATTTGGATTCAGAAAGCAGGCTGTTTGTGAATGTAAAAGCATTTGTTTTGTCATACAAGTTTTTCTTAATTATTCCTCAAATACTAGATCTGGTTTCACCTGAAGACAGTTTGAAAAACTTGCTCAACACCAGCTCTTCTGGTCCTTGCTTTTTGTAGTTACTAGTAATACTAACAAGCTTTTGCAGAAACAGTTCAACTTGCTAACCCACAAAATAACATAAGAATGTTTTCCCACCAAAAGGCTCCTTAAGTGTCTGCTGAAAAAAAGTGCCATATAATTTAACCTGCAGGCACCCGGACTTCGCTGAACATTTGGTCCAAAACAATCCTTAACACCTCTTGATGGTGTGTTTTCCGAGACATGCAGTGAGATTGACTTATGCCCCCCAAGTGACATAATGTAGGAGCAGGAAACAATAGGTAGGGCAGTCTCCTAGGGCAGGTGTAGGTTTGCTCGCGGTGAGCGACTTTTCCAGCGTGTCCCGGACGATCTCCCCTGGAGCCACAAGATGGCAATGCGCACTACCCTACTTTGCCTCCCAACCGCCGCGACGAGGCACGCAGAGTTTGCTGTATTTTTTCAGTACAAATATTTACTACTTCATTAACTGTACACCTACGTGCTGTCCAGCTGGGTGCCAAGGCACCACCTCTGCTGTTACGATTTAGGACAGGATACTGAGGTTCGGTCTATTTTTCTGCCTGAGTCCAGTAAGATACCCGACATTCCTACAAGGGGATATAGAACATTTGTCTGTTATCAGTTTTAACGTTTTCCAATTAACTTATCTCAGCAGATGCATGTTGCCAGTCCACTGGCAATAGGCTTGCTTCTTCTACCCCTGCAGTCTTCTGAGAAGAAATTCGTGGATTCTGACCGTGTGTTGCAGATCATAAACTGAAAATCACTTGAGACACAAAAAGGCAAAGGCAGTTTGTGTGAACACATACTATCTTCTAAATAGAAATTATCCTGTCATCTTCCCATTCTATTAGCAAAGGGGTGTGATGCCCCAATTCTTCTGTCATCTCTATAGGTGTAAAGTGGGCTTAATTCTGACGTGATTTAATTCTTATTTTATCTTAATATCTTAATTCTGTGATTGTGATAGTACAAAAGCGTTCATTCAAAACTGAGATCCAGTTGGTTTTGTGAGACAGTCATGAAAGGATTTTCCAGATATAGATAAACTCAATTTAAAAAATAATCAGCCCCCTTCAGAAGTGAAGTAATTGCTGGACACTAAGAATAACAAAAAGGTCCTGAATTTGTTACATTGCAATAACTTTTCTGCTACGTAAAGCCGTTAGTTAAACTCTAGCACTGTCATGTAAAGAAAGATGCTTGAAGGGCCACACCTTCTAATGGGACACCTAAGTTATCATCTCTGTCAAAGCTACATGGAGCCTCAGTCCCTACTTCCAGCTGTAAGAATGCAGTTAAAATCAATGTAAATGAGTTTAATCCCAAAGCAGGAAAATAAAGCTCCCAAATATTCCATAGATGTACTAATTTCTACCAGGATTTGAAGATTTCCTCTTTATTAGGTACCCCATCAAAACTGATGACCAGCAGTATTCTTAGCACAAGAACCCTGGGTTTGGAAGACATCATTATCCATTACACGTCTTACTGTGAGCTATAATGGTTTCTGTCCATCTTTACTGGGAAACTACTAATAAAGCAATCTTCAGATCCGCTAATGTCCTTCCCTACTGAACTATCCCTGTCATGGCCACAGACAGTTCAGTTCAAATAAGACCTGCTTATTCAAAGCCAAACGGAGAATCTTCAACAGAAAAACCAAAGCCCAGTCTGCCAGTTCAGTAGGTAACCGAAGCACTACATCTGCCAGTTCAGTAGGTGGCTGAAGCACTACATCACAGCGGACACTGTGCTTCTCAGTCCAGGTCTCTTGGGCTTCCAGCTCCTAGACCTGACCCGTATTCCTGTGGCATTGCTGCTGACATCTTGCTCTAATGTGCAATGGAGAAATGTCCTCAGTTACTTGGGTGTTTAGGTTGCCTTATTTTCCAAGCATTTCAAAAGTTTTCAATGAGGCTTCCAGGAGGGTACTTGTTTCATCTTACAGATTGGTTGATTGTTCTCATTTTTCTGGGAATGAAGGAGAAGAGATGCGTGTGAAAATTCACACTGTAGCCTGGCACACCCACAGACAGGCCCCACTGGTCTGAGCAGGGGGACACTGTTAGCTTAACTCATGCGGTCCAGAGAGGTGATGTAACTACACCAACTGAAAAAGTACTGCTGAAGTTTACAATATCTGTGTAAACACAGCTTAAGCCAATTTAATATTTGCTGGCTTCACTGTAGCTCCAAAGACTCTGCAGTGTATAAGGGGCAACTACTGTCTTAGATAAAAGCAAGGGAAACACTGTTTATTTTCTAAACACTGTCCAGTGGTCATCTGTCAAAACAGCTGGTGTTTTGGAAAGTGTATCTTGTTAAAAGAAAAATGCAACAGTGACTTATTGACAGTGTTTACCTGCAGAAAAACAATCCTTACTTGGGGTGAATTTACATTAGCTAGTTGATTTTTCATTTTCTGATGGTGTTGACCACATCTTAATTTAATTGCGTTACCGTCATTAGCTTGATGACATTAATATGGCAACTAGAGAATACTCTTACTTTGAACAGAAGTTAAGAACATCTGATGGATATTTAACTGAACTGAGTTACATCCCTTGATGTTGATTTGTCACTGTCCATTCTTGCCTCTTCCTGTTGTCTGCCCAGCCGTGACAGAGGAGCCAGGGCACTGGATGCTTATGTAGCATGGGAATCAAGCTACTCTTTGTAGTTAGCATGGAGCTGAGATTAAAGGGCAGCTTTGCACATCCAAGATGTCAGAATAAGTCTTACAAACACCTCAAGATGTCACCACTGTGCCCCATGCCTTCCCAATGTGCACAAAACTATAGTGCTGGTGTTGGTGCCAACAACCTTCCAGCAGGTAGTGTCATTGGCAGTCCATGGCCTGGTTATGGGATTAAAGGATGCAATAATCGCCATATGGGACAAACTGGTGAGACCTTACTCTGTTATCACAGGGATTTATTAACAAAATAGCTGTGTTGCCTGAAAGGTGCTTAAAATGTTACCTTGCAAAACATAATTCTGCCCTTGATACACATATTTAAAACTCAGCAGGTGAATACAAAAGGATAAACCACATTTTGTGGGTCAGCCTGAAGCTGTAGTCTGTCTCTGGTAGCATCTAACAGCACACGCCCAAGGAATGATGTAAAAGCAAGGCAAAAACATAATATGATAATATTTTTCAAGTCTATACTCATTGGACCCCTGCTCCATCCAAAAGTTGTATCTTTTATTCCATTCCTCCCTTAGTGCTGTCTCCATTAATTCGTTTAATCACTTTCTGAAATCACATATGTTCTTAGTTTACATACACCTTACACGTGCAAGTCTATTTCTAGAGGGTGTTTTGTTTTAAACTTTTTCTTTTGATATTCAGGAGTGCACAGTTTGGGTGATGAGGAGACACATGCACACATTTCGGCAAAAGGTAAAAGCAGGACTCATAGACCTGATCTGTAGGATGCACAATGACATGTCGAGCACCAGGCTGCAGAGGAGGAATAAAAGGCTGTTACCCTTTCTACACAGCATGTGGACCAGTTGATATGAAGGTTTCTTGACCATAGCCTCAGTCCGCACCATTTCCCCGAGTCATCCAGCTCTTGCCTCAGAGGAACCAGCAGATGTTCACAGATTCTGCACAAGGATGCTCTGTATGATGTATTTCCCACAATGTTGAAATATGTCTCAGCTGTGCTCAGACTTTCTGCAACAGTAAGGGCTACATTTGCCTTTGATGGAGGTTCCTATACTGTAGATACTGTACATTCTGTACATTTTTGCAAGAAAAAAAATATATTTTAAATTGCTTTGATGGCAGATTGTGGGTATTTGTGAGCTTTGTAGTGTGTGTTTTCAAGGCATTTCCATGTTAAACAATTCCCCATACAGTGGAGTCCAAGAGCATGAAATATAATTAACAATATTAGCTGCATGGTTGCGTTCATTAGGGCTGCTTTTTGAATGTTAATGTTACCTGACCTGTAAGCAGCTGTTACCAGTAAATGTAAATCAAAACCAGGAAACCAAGTTGTTTTATACAATAGGCACAGATCTTTCTCTGCTTTCAGTATACAAAACATTTTTCCTTTCTTCTAAATAGTTTGGTTTCAGTCAAATGATTATCCCACAATTATGGCCACACTTCTCACTTTCCTTTTCTTTACTTTTTTCACTTTTTCTTTTTTTTTTTTTTTCTTCTTCTCAAGGGTTTCCCAGACACTTTTATTCCTGCAACTAAGTATTTTTTTGGTATTGAAGACAATGACACAGTAAAGAGGATAAGCTGCTCTGAAATAGACGAGCTCTGTTACACTCATTCTGATTTATCTGGCTCCTTTGCTGATTTGCCAGCCTGAAATCTTTGGCACAGTTTCAGACCATGTCTCTGGCAGAGCTGGGATCTTTTTTTCTTTGTCACTGTTGTTGAAAATTCTTGCTCCATTTTTGTTGCAGATGATGCGGTTCAAACTTGAAGTGCCACAAAGTTAAAATCTGTGTCTTAAATCTGACGCTTTTTCCTTTTTTCCCTACAGCTATTAAAAAAGTAAGCAAAGCAACTTGAAGAGGAAAGGTAGTTTATATCAGTTTCTTTACCTGCACAGATACATTCTTATCATCTGTTCCTATACAGAAACACCTTAGAGCTACTTAAGAACACAAACATCTGGGTGCAGCAGTAGTTTTTGGGTTATGCCATGTCCTCTACTGAAATCACTGTTATAATTGTGGTCACACAGATGTAGTGAGCTGACTTGAAGCTTTGTATGGCAGCCAGTCCTAGCCGACCAGCCTGGAGCAACGCATGCAGACACACAGATCCAGCGGACCCGTGATTTTGCAAATACTGTTCCCACTCCTGCTGTGTCACGCATGAGTATGCACTGCTCCAGTTCACAACCCTCCTGCTTCTTGAAGTTAAAAGGATCTTTGTCCACCTGATTACTGACTTACCTTTTTTTCTCCCTTTCTTGCACTAACCAAGGAATTACCTTTTTTGTGCGCTCCGAATTTAACACATGGTGATTAATTCCATTACAAAGTAACTCCAGAAGGATAAAAAAAAAAAGGAGGATGCCTTTTTAGACTAACTGGTGTTCTGGGGATATGGAACAAAAGGAAGCCAAGTGTACAAGTATTTGGTGTATGAGCCATTCCTAAAACTAGTCATTTTATCCATGGGCACTATGTATTTCTGGGAGACATCTGTCCAGTGTGGGAGCTCTGATTTTCCTTCACTTGGTAGCAGCTGAGATATGTAAAGCTTATAGAAAAGGAAGTTCTTCTTTCACGTTCATAACCTAGCATAGTCTTCACAGACCTTGATGTGCCTTTATTTGTTACTGCTGCAACTACCATTTGATGCCTTTTCAACTTGGTCATGACAAAGGATAAATTCAATATAGACTACTAATGAAATTAAAAAATAATTCAAATTAATAGTGTTTAGAGGCAATACAGACTGCACCATGAGTGGTATCTTTTCTTTATTAAGAATTTTTGATATCACATCAAAAAGAAATTATTAACATTTGTCTTAAAAGAAGAAACAATAAATGATAATGAAATGTTATTGATACAAATCTGTAATTGCATTATACTGTGAAATGTTTTATGACATGCTGTGCTAATAGATGACCCACCAGAACTCTGTTCCCATGCAGGAAAAGCACTCTCTTCCCAAACATGTTGGATCTGGTAAACTTATTTCTATATTTGTCTTAGAAAAGAACTTAATGCATGAGAAAGTCTCACAATACAGATGCTTTGGCCTACTAAAGGAATTAAATTAGTAAAACTTCAGATAGACCACATGGAGAAAGATCAGAGAAATGCCAGGCGCAATTCAAGCAAGATCATCAAACCAATGTTTTCAGAAAGGAATTTGGAGTCCTCCTTGGGCCACAGGGACTCAAATAACATTCCTCGCTGGTCTGAGAATCTCACATTCGTTCTTGCTGAGCATTGGGTGGAAAAAACACCTGTATTGTTTGGCAGTGCTCAGATGGTTCATTTGCATTTTGAGGGTTACGTATGACAGGAAAAGGATAAGAACTTTATTTTAACAAGAAGAAAAATTAAATAGTATTTCCTCACAGTTTTCAATCTTTGGCAATGACTTAATACACCATCCAAAAGCTGTGCAACAGAAATTCAACATTCCTATCACCAAAAATAAATTGGAAATACTTTTTGGGGAAAAACAAGCAAGCAAACAAAACAAAAAAAAAAATAAATAAACAAACAAAGACCCTCAAAACAAACAAACCAAAAAAAAAAAAAAGAAATGAAAAAAAAAAATGCATTGACTACAGGTAATAAAGAGCAGAGGCATCACATCAAATTCAGATTAATCCCTTTTGCTCCAGGAAAGGTTTTAAGCAGTACTGTATTCTGAGCCTATTCCTGTGAGCAGATACTCTATCCTTCATCTAGTTCTTAGGTATGTGATAGCTGTTAGCACAAGTAAAGTTTGTTTACTGTGAGTAGGTTTTTGTTGCCTTCTTTTAGTGCTTGGCTTTTTTCCCTTCTCTACTCTTAGTGATTATTGAAATCTGAGGGTTGTATCTGCTTTGTATGTTTTGCTTCTTTTTTCTTCATTCATATGGGTAAGCACAGCCAACCATTTTCATGGCATGTCAAATTGTTGTAATCTAGACATTACCTATGAAACTCCCAATACTAATTATTTGATTATTGATTAATTATTAATTAATTAATTGATTGATTGATTATTTGGCCCGATTTCAGCAAAGTACTTAAGATCATTCTTTGCCAGGGTCACGTTCACTCTTGTAGTTAATTGAGATTACAACTTATCTTTCATTAAAGCTGAGTAATTAAGAAAAGGAATCTCCTTAAAACATTCGAGGAGAGAAACAATTCAAATCTCTTTTGACATAAATACTTCCTTGGGAAATACATCAGACAGGCTAATACAAAGATCAAAGCAAAAAATCCTCTTCATTACAGAGCAAAAAAAAGCTCTTCATTACAATCGTCTTGTTTGCTTTTCGGGAAAAAGGACAATTGTTTAGGAACCCAAGTAAAACTGTCAAATGCAAAGTTGCTTCATCAGCTCACTCATCTTCTAATTTAGAAGTTTATTATACAATTAGAGTATTGTCAGGAAAGTGGTGTAGGGAAGACAAACAAGGAAAATTTGTTTCCTAAAGATGCTATGAAAAAGAGATATGAAGGCAGAGACATCTAGCTTTTAGTCAAGTGTGGCCTAGAGCTGTCCTTTTCACTAAATAAGTACACTTTGCTGAAGGGAGAATACAATTTTTCGATGTTGGAGAAACAATACACGACAACATTATTGTTCTAAATGTGCCAAACCCTTCACTCAGGTCAGGATCACATAAATCTTCACCTTCTGGAGGTGGCAGATCCAGAGGCTGAAGCCAAGAATGTGTCAGCTCTAGTAGGGAAAGCCTTGACCATCTAAGTGTACATTTTGTTCCAGAGGTGATGAGGGAACTTCACAGCACTCGGTTTTATGTGCTAGTACTTCAATCTAGCTGGCTACAAGAAGCTTGACTTCAAGTCCCTACTATTTTCTGTTGGTGGAGCAGGGTTGAGAGTAGTTTCTGAGCTAGTTGGCACTGTTGAAGGCACTGCTGCAAGCAGACTATTACATGTGAAGGGAAGGCGGCGTGTCTGAGTTTTGGGATGAAGGAAATGTTGGATAGGGGTGCCTGAGAGGCAGAGATTTACTGTTTTGTGGGACTGGTACTATGTCCTGTTGTAGATCCAGTCCCATAGACTTTGTTCTCAAAACAAAGAATATCTCCAGAATACTAGTTTCAAGGAGGACCCCTGTGCTTTAATTCTGTATGGCAATTCTTCCTTCTGTATTTCTCAGAGACCACTGTCTGTATGTCTTCCTTCAAACAGCAGCAGCCATTAGACCTGGTAGACCCACTGGCATCAATACACTTACTACCTGAGACATAATCCATTGATTTTTCCTTCAAAGTTTGTGACTGAACATAGCTTAGTTAATTTCATTTGATGGTAAAGGAACAGTAGAAGATTCTCCATTTCAAAGACAATGTCAATTTAAAAGCTCAGTGCCACGTGAGTGGAAATGAGTGGTAAGAGACCCTGCAAAATAAGTCAAACACAAGGTGCCTAACCTTCTCTTTGCACATCTGTCTCTTTGTTCCTCGTCACCTTGGGACTAGTCATCTAACTAGGCCCTATTATGTACTTAGGAATTTATGTTTATATGACAACAAAAACATTATATACACGTATACATACACATACATGTACATATGCAGATGCAGATATATATACATATATACATATACATATATACCTATACATGCACATAAGCAATCCCTGTTCAGCAGCATGAACAAGTGAGATGCGCATTAACATTGGTGATCCAAGTGCTCTGGGAAATGGGCTGTTTTCCCAGGAAAGACAGGTGAGAGTAGCAGGGATTCAAAAGAATGCAAGAAAGGAAAGACAGGAACATAAGTGAGAGGAAACAGGAAACCAGAAAGAGGGGACTTCAGACTGAAAGCAGCCTTCACACTTAATTACAGAATCTGCTTTAGGGGGAAGAGAAAGTTGCACTCTCTCTCCCCAGCCCTTTGCAACTGCCACATCAGAAACTCCAATACCCAGAAAGGACATAAACCAGCAAAATATGATGTTTTAAACATTTGCCATTATAAAAAAGGTTTAAACGGCTTTCTGAAAATGACACTGTATGCAAGGCAAGAGGGAGATCAAACAATGTCTGTCCAAAGCCCAGACCTCTGTCTGGTGTTTCTGTGTAGTACCACAGCGCAGCCGGGAGTTATTTATAATAATAGCTAAGGAGGCTTTGTAATGATAGGTACTTTATTCAGTGGGAGAAGCAGCTCTATATGTCCCTGAGCCTAGCACAGCAAATAGTTCTTTTTCCAGACCTCCCAGACAAAGTCAGAGTACGCTGTGTCCTTCTCAAATTAAGATGTGATTTTACAATTTTGTTTGATATATTCTCAAAGTTCTCTCGGAGCACAGATTTTCTGATATTTTTCATCTCTCTTTTTTTTTGGTAATAGCATCTAACACATACGTGAGAAAGATGGGGGAAGTAAAGTACTGTCTATTGAGTACAAGTGGCTGGTAAAAATCCAAAGACTACAAGGTAATTTTTGATTAAGGACATTGCCTTACAAAACAAATCCCAAAATGCCATGCATCAGACATTGTGTCAGACACATCACATCATTATTGTGGGAGCCATTGTTAACAAGTTGAAATCGCGTATCACTTTTCAGTTTAAAAGGGGGCAGTATCAAATGAACAGCCAGAAACAAAACTTGTCAGTTTTGCCCAGAAAGCCATTATTCTACATTCACTAAATAAAACTAGGTGATTAACTTTCAAAGGGATGGGCTTCCACAGTACAAAAAAAAAAATCAAATAATTTCTAGTTTTTTCAATGCCATAAAATCATTACAAGGACTAAAAAGAGGGGTCTGCTCTAACGCTTCTGTCACAAGATAACAGCACGTTTTCTAGCTTCAGGGACTAGGAATGTGAAGGAGCTTTAGCTGTTTCTTTCTCAGGTATGTGCTCCATCCCAGTGCAGCTGCATTTGCAGAAATGTCAGTTTTATTGCTTTTGTGACATTTTGTTGCTTTTATCAAGCAAGATGTTCATGGTTCTGTAGACCACTTGTGTTCAACAACAGTTACTACAGGCAGATGGTGGAAAGGTTTATGAGTAGCATTTTGATCAGGACTATCACGTCTGTTTTTCAGGACAGAACCTGAGCAGATGGTACCTCTTATATCATCCCATACATCCCTGCCTTCAAAAGGGTCTTTTTTTAACATTACTTGGAAGGACAATAATTAACTGTGTATAAATTGCTTAACTCTGAAAAGGCATGTACATTTATTTGTATTGCAGAATCACAGAATCATTAGAGTTGGAAGGGATCTCTGGAGTTCATCATCATGCACGACATATTAGAGGCACTGATAGTGGCAAGGATACTATAATATGCAACACAAGGTTTCCCCAGTAGTTTAGAAACAGTAACTTCTGAAACTACCACTAATACTGTTGCCTAATAAAGAGGTATCAGGGCAGCTTTTTATCAGCTCACCCACACCTATTTTAGGCCTACAGAAGTTCATACCTCCGTTGCTTAGGAGTGGCGCAGCACAGCTCCTGTGTATGGGAAAGAGAGGTCTTGGAATGATATGGCAGCTAGGAAGAAGCAAAAATGGAGATGCAGTGTAAGCTCAGATAGTTGAAATGCCCTAATCTTTGTCTTCAGGACTTTGTAAATTCCAGTTACAGAAGCCTTATCTGTCTTGTAATCACACTCAAGAATAGTGAATTTACAGCAGTTACAGCCTGATGATAGGTGTGATTTAGCTCTGCCATACCTTCAGCAGAAAGGTGTATTTTGACTCAAAAACAAGGGTACAGAAAATAATATCAGAAATAAGTAATTCCTAGTAATGATCAGAGACTGGTTGATACCGCAATGGCAAAGCTGCTATTATAGTTCAGCACCTGCAGAAAGAAACTGGTAACAGATACCTGTAAGTTCTGGCTGATGACCACAGACCTGGGGGTGAGCAAGGAGCTGTAACTTTTGTCTCTGATAGAGCAAATAGCTTTACAAGTGCCATAGATGTCTCCATTTTTATTTCATACTGTCAAATCTCTAGGTCTTTGCAATTAAGGGGACAATTTTATGTATAGTTGAAGTATATTGGTTCAATGGTGAGATGGTGTAAGAAGCACAGGGAAATGTTCTGTGTTCCTTGTCATTCCTGATATCAAGCCGAATGGTCTCTTGGTGCCTTCCTATGATACTACTCCACGGTGTGCTATTATGGTAATTTTATGGCCTGGGAGACAGGTCACAAACACAAAATAACCTTTGCCAGGTCTTCCAGAAAGCTTAAGATAAAGCAAGAATTTAAATGTAACAGGTTCAGTTCTAAGATATTAACAGTGGGATCCACCTTCTGGCTAGCTTTTCAGCGATAGATACCTCCCTCCAGTCCTTCACCCTTTTATGGAAACTGCAGTTCAAAGACTACCGGAAGAGGATTCCTGTGACTGCAACTGAAGCCAGGTTCTAATGTAAATGGGAATGCAGTTTTTATTCCCAGAACAGCCTAGGAGGTGCCGTTGTGTTTATAGTCACTGAAATAGTTTCCTAAATTCACTTCTGAACTACATTTCACTCTATTTGTTTATTTGATTTCTAGAACAAGGGCTTTGATAGAAGTATTTATTTAGCACCTGCACCGAAACATTAGTAATGCTGCATTGAAGTGTTCCACATGTTTCTCTTATCTCAGACTAGTTAAGCAAGAGCATTCACACATTTCCTTAATCCCAGGCATCATAAATCCTTTATGAGGTTCCTGTTTCATTGTTCTTCTCCCAGAGGCTTAGCAAAACACTTGGCATGCACAATTCTTTTCTCCCAGATCCCACATGGCTTACAATAAACCTCATCATTGTCTTGTTCTGGAAGGTTTAATAGAGCTGCAGATGAGAAAGTCATGGAGAAGCAGTGGAGAATAGTTGAAGTAGTCTTCCAAATGGGAGCAAGGACCCTGATACTAGTGTCTGGCCCAAGAGCCCAAGCTGCAGTATTATTACAGATGGAAATAACTTCCTACATTTTTTAAGGCTGGAACTCAGCTACTGAAGTAGATAATATTGTCACAATAAGGGTTTTAATTTCTTTCAGACCAACAGCCAGCACTAATTGAAGTGTTTCTTTAAAACAAAACAAAAAAAAAAAGCAAAAACAAAAAATAAAAAAACACTAAAAGCGAACAACAAACAAAACCAACAAAAACTCTGGCCAAAGTTCACTATTTCTGAACTGAGCAGGCATTCAGGTTTGTCTCTGTATTCAGGGAGAGTCCCACCAGGTTGTGATGTCTGCAACACTCCTTTAACTGGGTTTTAACAGTGAAACATGCCAATAGAAAAATGCAGCAGTGAAAGCAGCTACTCAGCAAAGCTTCTTTTCAGCAGTTGGCTTCTATGTGTAAGTAAATATGTTTGGAAAGAACTCCACCAAGAGGATCACTCCAGTGGCCTCTCACTTGCTAACTCAGAAAGCAGCCTTTAGAGAGCTTTCTTTCACAGTACCGTACATGCCTATAATACTATACAGGTACTTTTATGCATTGATATTCACTTAATTTTCTAAGCCATAGACATATAACCAAGTTCAGGATTAAAAATTTTGGGTTTAGATTGTTTTTTTCTTTCCTTAAAGATTTACTTGTTACCGTCACTTGTACATCACTAGAAAGCATAGGTTACTCATCAGGATTTCCTAAAGGTTACTAACACTTTTCTCCCTTTTGATCTGGTAAGACCTTTAAGCCAAAAACCTACTGGTAAAGCTTAAACCTTGATGAAGTCAGAGAAACTTGTTCTAGTAATTTTATTATCTTCAGGCACTTGATATAGTGGTTTAGACTGACACTCAGCCATGCTCAGGCTAATATAGGCTGGTCATATTAATCATTTCATGGATCAAATAATTTTACCGTTGTAAACCACATTAGCACAATAATCTACACCACTTCAAGTAAAGATACTCAACTTTCAGAGAAGGCTTTTGTGAAAGTGTTATGAAAAGGAGAAAACCCAGCTCCTTCTAAGAGCTCAGAACACTTCTCAGTTCTACCATCTACTCTGCCCTGTGACCCTTTACTGCTTCAGTCTGCTCCCCTGGTCATGCTTTTCTCTACATCTAAGTCAGAAATCTATCTCACTTCATGTTTAAAGGCTGTTTCTGTCTCCTTTGATGAAGTATTTCCTATTTGTGCCTTTCCAGACCTATTCTAAACTCAGAGCCCTAAAATTCCCAAAGCATCTTTTACAGTGTTCTGTTAATACCTGAATAGATCAATTGAATAAAGGCACTTTACATACAAAATAATATAACTTTGCAAAGCTTCTGGGTCAGCCAGTGATCAAAATCTAGAATGCCAGTGCTAAAGTCTCTTCAGTCCAAACATCAGGAAGTGCAGGTATGTCCTCTTGTCTTAAAGTGAGATTTTTACAGTCACCTAGATCAGACACCTATAGAACAGGCAGGAGTGCAGACTTGTAGTGATACTCAAGCAACAGTTATCTCATTATTTTACAATGGGATGGAGCAAAGTACCTTGTCCATGCATAGTACATTCTATAGAAATTATACAGCACAATATGCCATGGAAACCAAAGTTTTTCACATAGTTGCTCTTTTCATCCAAATTTCCACTTAAACCATCCCAGTATATATCCACTCCCACTATGAAAAGGTTTATGCAGCCTCTGTGTATGCCACCTGATTCTTTTGGATTCTGAAAACAGCTACTTTTTTTGTTGTACCTATAGGTAATGCAGAAGGACTGAGAGGAAAGTGAAGAATTTTTAAGTTCCACTTTTTCACCTGAGTTTTTTCTCATGTTCTGTATTTCTGAGGTGAGGTAATTCAACAGATGGAATCACTTAATTAAGGCTTAAGTTAACCTCCTTATTACTTTGTTCTTTCTCTATGAGTTGGATTGTCTATTAACAGTCAATTTCTCTCATTTCTCTGCTGATATTGCTGGAAAAGCATTTACTTATTCAGAAGTAAAGAATACAAGGCTAGTCTTCTATCTTTCTTTTTAGTTTGACATTGACAGTGGAGAGTGACAGATAACCCAGAATTGTAATTTGCTCAAAGTAGCTTTTCAGATAATGGCATAGAGGTGAAGGGTGGGGCACACCTTCCATTTTTCCCCTTTGTTGTCATATTGTCAAAAATAACCAGCAGTTGCAATGCAGGCTGGCAGTTTGAAAGGTATTTGTCATAATAAACACAGATGTGGAAAGGCTTTTTCACCCTTATGCTGTGCCTGCATGAACTTGCATAGGATTTGCAAATGATGGAGGCTATTTTTCCCTCCTTTAAACTTCAAAACAGAGGCAAATACCCATGTGTCACTCGGCATGATTAACTATTTCAGAGCTTTGCTGCATATTGAGGGTATGGAAGAAAGAATTCTGTGCATGGAACCTTAGGCAAGGCCTGGGTTTAAGTCTGAGGAGTATGTATGCCAGTAAAACACAGGTAACCTATAGCGAAGAAGCCTTTTGGTTCAAGAGCTTGCTGTTCAGTTTTAGCACTTTTTAAAGCATGAGCTCAGTATTCAAACTGTGCCAGGTATGGTAATGTTTAAAGCAGTCTGCCCTAGGTAATCAATATAGAAAGTATGCATTTCATAATCGGCATTAGCTTCCAGAAGGTTTTCTTCAACCTGTCCAGTTGGGTTTTAGTGCTTTTGCCTCACTGATGCTTATGAAGTATGAGAAATATCTGATGGCCTACAAATCACTCGTGTTAAAGTGTGTTTTGACTAGCATCTTTTGCTTTCCCTCTGGCATGTTTTCAGTGATTTCTATGAGTATCTTGTTTTCCTGAACTGCAAATGTTGTCATGGTTTCAGCATGGACATTCTGATCTCAAAAACATTATGTAAGGTGCCATTTTCTCATTATGACAGAAAGACCTACAGGAAAAAGGAGAACAAGATAATTATAACTGTGGTGTGCAAGAGAGTTTTTCTTTCCTGTCCTTGGGAGCAGAATTTCTCAGAATTTTGCTGTCATGGTTACTATTGCAGTAGGCGCTATTTTGCTCATAGTTATCCACTCCATAAAAAACAAACTACTTTCTTGATTCCATGGAAGGTGAACTTCACAGGGTGATGGTCTGATAGCTACTACATAAGGTAGTGTTTCTGCTGCCTTTGTGTCTTCATTTTGCTCCCCATAAATTTCACAGTATGCCATCTGGAGTAGGGCAAGAAGAAAGTAGTACCTTTGTTTCTGTAGAACTGGAGTCCTGTTAATGGATTATTTTTTTAGGCTTGCTCTCTTGCAGCTTCAGTATTTAAAACATGGTACACATTCCTTTTGTTGCCTTTTCTTCATTGCTGTTAAGTGGTGATTATCATTCACTGATAATAGCTCAGAAAACTATTAAATTGGCAGTGAAAAAAAATCTAAACATTCTCTGAAGTCAACTTCAAGTAGTTAGAAGTATTTGTAGCTAAATGTAAAGTAGCCTTCTTTCATAGCTTTTTAAAAGCTGTGAAGTAATGTATACAAAATCTGCAGGAATCATATCAAACTAATGTATAGCATGTTCCAAACAAAATAAAAGTTTGTTTCCATGCAAACTGGGAATACTCTGTGAAACAGGTTTCTATGGGACAATAGGGATGCTAAGAATTTAAACAAGTTCAGAAAACAACTGGATAAACATGTGGATAAGAAATCCACCTATTTTACAAGGTATGTAAAATACAAAGGTACCACATCTGATTCAGAAATTACCAGAAAGATTTATTGGAGGCCGAATAATTTTTCTGGGCTGAATAACTTTTCCTGGATCACTACACTACATGCTTATTCTTACGACTCATTTCTTTTCCAGAATCTGGTTTTGGTCACTAAGATGCTGTGATAGGTGGATATTTTGATTTGATCAGAGATTGCGATACTCATATGTCCTTCCGGCTGCAAATGCACAGGAGTTAGAACAGCTATGAGTCCTCATAAAAGAGGTATCAACAGAAAAATGACTCAGTTTGTCATTGACATGGAGCTCTTGCCCTAATTTGATAGCCTTCAGTTTGTTTCTAAGGTAAGAATCAGAAATACTTCACATTCATGGATTTGGAGGCCTCTGTAGAATGTTTTCTATTGAACTGATGTCATGAGTCTGTAAATCACCAGATTTCAAGCTTTATTCCCAAAAGGAACACAAGGGACTGCTGCAGTCTCTCACTATAATCCATAGGATGACTAGATCTTTCCACACTAAACCTAGGCTGTCACCACAGAGCCACTGCTCCTTAGTTCATTTGCAATGTGATGCCTGCGTGCAGCTGACACAGAAGGACATTTCTGACCACTCATGGAAACTAGGCTGGTCTAGTTCCATTTCACACATTTTCAATCATTTCCAGGAAGCTCACAGCAATGACCCAGCTCTAGTTACAGGAGAAAGGGCTTAGGTAGAGAAATCAGATCCCATCATTTTCTTCATTATACTGGTGGGGCTGTTTCTGACACAAATCTCAGCCTTTCAGGGCAGGGTGTCATCGCCTCTCCAGAGAAATTACACTTCAGCAAAATTCACATCAGATTTGGCAAGGGGTATGTCTAGTTTTATTCCTGAGTACGGAAGACCACAATTGTCTCCACTAACAGTGTGAGTTTTCCTTTGTTACATGGACACCTAAAGAACAGTTGGTCTATTCAGTTTAAGCAAATACATAGAAAAACTCCAAAAGTTTCCTGTTGTCTGAGAATTAAGAAAGTCTTTGCAGTCTTGAGACAATAGACCTTTGGCGCTCTGTTCTGATGTCCTTGTAATCCCCTTACATTTTTTTATGTTTATCAGTACCCCAGAGACTATGCTGTGCCAGCAGAAATTGGGTCTGCGTCTCCTTCACAGAGGCTGAGAGCGGGGTCGGTAACCAAGAGAATGATCAAGGTAAGAAGTAAGGCTTGGTTTTCAATTTTTGCTGAAGTGCTCTACTTAGGCTGATTTCATATGCTGGCATGCCGTTTAGATGGTTGTAAACCGGCTAGGATATCTGCCTACATTGATCAGCCTTCATGTACCAGGTGACCCACACCCAGCTGAGCAGTCCCTGCCATGGGCCTCGCAACCTGAGTCAGGAGTCTGCAGAAAGCCCACACAGGAGCAATGGGGTCAGCATCCTACATCCTCATGTGTACACCCAGGGAGACTGCTTCATTCTCAGCATTTGGCTCCAGTCTCCTGTGTGGCTGATTGTCCAGTTGTCTCCAGGACTGTTTGTGTTTCTACTTTGCTCCTTCTATGATACCTTGAAGGCAGGTGGGTGGTGTTTAAAGAAGCCCACAGTTGCCTTTGCATAAAAGACCTCTTGCTGGCAGCATTAACGCTTTTCAAGATGACTACTACTATAGCTTTTCATGATATGCGCCACAAACCTCTCCAGGGAAATGGAGTTGGAAACATATTAGCACCTCATTCAGAGGTCTAACATGTGAAGTTCCTTTCATAAGTAGAATTGCTATATCAAATGCCAAATATTTAAAAGAATATGAGGAATCACAGAGTCTACACTAGTGTAATCAGCACTTCTTTATTAACGAGTGGTTTTAAAAGTATGAGAATTTCATCAGGTCATTTTGTTCTCTGTTAAGTTTTGCTCTAAGTTAATCCTTGTTAAAAATGGGTTTAATAGACTTCTATTTTCCTAAATATTTTGCCCTAAATATCTTGCTACAGCTTTTATTTTTGGTGTTGTGGAAGTGGTTTTGTGCACATTACTTAGCACATGAAGCAAATCTAGCTGGTTTGGGTTCTTTTTTCCTAAGATTATTATTTACTTGAAGAAAATGTTTTTTTTCTTGCTTGAAGCTGGCTTTGGAAATATAAAAAAGTCTAGAACTGAAAGTTGCACATTGAAAGAATACAGGCTGGCTTGGTAGGAGCAGAAATTGACATGAAAAAAACTCCTAGAGCTGCTTTACAAAGCTGTTATTTACATCATTTTATGCCAGAAAAATTGCAAGATTCTCACACCCAACGATTACTCAGTTTCTCTCTCAAACAGGCATTTCCTCAACTGTTTCCCTGATCTTTGCACTTCACCACTGTAACAATGCCATAGGTTGTGTATTTACAGCCCATGAAACCTAAAGTGCTCCCTCACTCCAGTCTAGAAGAAAACACTGTTATCAGACACTGACAACTTACAGGTCTTTTTGCTGTAAGTTTCAGCAATAATTGGGGTAATGTACATATCTACTTCACTTCTAAAGAACTATCCAGAGCAGCCAGATTTTTTTTGCTTGTTTTTTACCAGAGCCTTGTATTAACTGCACGTCTATGTTGCCATGTGAAAGCTGCAGAACTCATATTGGGGAATCAGGACTATTGCATGAATGCTGTGTCTGGAAATGATTCTAACTCTCCATTATCTGTAACGGATTTTCTTCTTTGAACCAGGCTATTACATGACCATTTGTTAAGTCTGATCCAATAGACTTAATCCTTTATACCTACAATTGCTGGAACTCCTCTTGGACAAGGAAAATACATTGCTTCAGCTCAGTGATCAGAGTACTGTTTTATAATTTTCCAGCTACTACCAGTGCAGGTGAGATGTTGAGGCAGAGAAGGTACATTGCAGAGTAAAGAGGCTTCCTGGCTTTTTAAAAATTAATCTCAATATTTCACCTCTATCTTCTTACTGCCAGTCGCAGGGCTACAACAGTTTGATGAGCTCACCCCTTCACCTCAGCTAGCTTTTCAAAGTGCAGTCCCTGAAGCACAACACAAAAGCCAAGATTGACCATACGCAGAACAAGCCCAGATCTAGAACCTCATCACTTGTGTTCCATGCCTTCCCTATGATGTGTAGCTATTTACTATATTTATTCAATATTCTTGAACATTGAAATCCCAGCAAAGCACCAATCTAGTCATGCAGAGAAGTGTGGTGTGAAGAGCTGTCTTTCTCAAATCCACATTCCCTATCAGCTTTGCTGGGCTCAGTCCATCCATTTTCCCATTTAGAAGGACACAAAAGACTACCAGGCACATCCAGAATGTGCCGCCAGCCAGCTGTGAACCCAGCCTGCATGCCAAATAGACCAGTGCCACTAACATGGCCCAGCTGAAGAGAAGTCAATCTGTACTACACCCCTCATGGTCCCTCTAATCTTTCAAAAAACTTCAAAGAAGGATTCATACTGTATCCTGGGGCTGTGATCATAACTTCTGGATGATGAGAATCAACTCCTTATGGACTTCATATCCTCTAATGAGAAAGAATGAAAAAACTAAAATGCCATCTTAAAAAATTCCACCTTATGCCCTCTTTGGGATCTATGATTTTTCAATTGTCCACAGTTCTTTTGAAGCAGTCCTGAGTGTTGCTTCCTGGGCAGTTGCGCTCAGCCTTATCAAGCTTGGTGGAGCTGCACCATTACAGCAGACCATGGAATCCCTTTTTAGAAGAAGTCCCTCTGCCTCCAAGTGATAGGCTCGCTGCTTCTTTTCTTTTGGAAGTGATCTCCTGCGTGTGTTACCAGCCTTTCAGCTGTTGCTTGACCACGTGATGCGCTTGAAACAGCAATTAAAGTTTGTTCCTGTATCACTGTTTCTCTTCTTACCAGTTGATGGGCCTTGTCATCTTTCATACTAAAGTCCAGCTGTTCACTCTGGCTTCTAGTAGTCACTTCTGGGTTTACACTGGAAGCAGACATTGCATGCATGCACAGTAGAGTGCTTTTTACTAACATCTCATCATGAACAAATCACCCACAAAGTAGCGAAAGGTCTAGCTTGTTGTTGCTGTTGGGATAATGTTATTAATCATCCTTTTTAACATATTATAAAGAATTAATTAGGAAATAAATATGTTGATAAGTAATTGTGAAAATGTTACAGAAACTTTCTTTGCCTCCCAGATCTGTGAAATTTATGGAGTCAACAATTTAGTATTGTATAAAAGCCCAGTTTAAATTCTCATAACAACTGTGTTGGCATCTGCTTGGAAGCAAGCAGTAACATGTGATAGAAAGTATTTCTGACATCCACTCTCTCAGTTTTTCTGTTTAGTTCTTTAGTTCTCATTCTTCCATTCCTATAAGAAAAAAAAAAAATAACAACAAAAAAAACCAACCCACATTTTTTGTGTTCTAAAATCATCATTCAAAGACAAACGTAGTGATAATTCCATTATTGCTGAATGATGGATTTCTACTTAAAAAACCCAGAAATAAGTACAGAAGAATCTCCAGGTAGTCCTTTTACAAAGAACATTACTTTCACTTTTAGCATAGTACAAAAGCACTGTGTATCTAATCGAAGTACTATTACATGTTTCAAGCGTTACACGCACAAGGGAACCATAGTCTTGAAATTAAGAAAGCTTTTTAAGAAATTTAGTGTGACTTCAAATAGAAGTCAGTCTAAATTATACAAACTCAAATATGCTATTGTTTAAAACTTGAAAACACGTACAAAATTGCTGTTGCTTCTACTACTTGGAGCAGCATCAGGTAAACACACCATGAATCACAGCCTCTGCACAGCAAGAAAGGTCACAGGATCTGTCAACTAGTAGAGCTTCAAAATAATCCTCAAGAAGTTATGGTGGAATTCTTTTGTGAGTAGTCTTGAGGCAGAATCGCAAAAACTGGTTTGTATCATGTTATGGCCATCATTCTAGGTCTACCTGGCATCTCTAAAAGAAAGGCTGAACTTGACAGATTGTCTGGAGCATGAAGACAATGATCTCAACTTTCTTGAATTTGCCTCATCACAAATGAGGCTTTCCATGAGACAGAAGAGCCCTTTCAGACCCTGGTATCCCTGGCTGTGATTGAGTCCTGTGTCATCCTCCTTTGCGAGAGGCAGAGAAATTCTCTTGTGGTGGTGGGTAATCAGGGGCATGATAGAGACCTGAGTCAAAATGTTGAGGGCTTGCACATACTTGACATCAGGGCTGGAAGGGGCACTAGCAGTAGCAGAACAGATCTTTCCCCAGAGGGGCTCCAGGATGGATCAACTGACAGAGCAGTTTGATATCCAGGCCCTAGGAGTCAGCAGCCTTGCTGCTGTGATCAGGAGCAGTAGGTGGATATGAATACAGGCCACTAGGAGGAGGGCGGATACTGCATGTTTGGCACAAGCCTTTATATGACTATTTCATGCAGTCATGGGGAGCTAGGGTGCATGTCTGGTGGGACCTTTGTCCTAAGGTCTGCACCCCCCATTATTTCTGCTACCATTATGGACAGTAATTCACCCTTCTAACCTTTTAAGTCCTGCGGATGCACATGGCCAGCTCCAGCGGTGGATCTCCTATAGTGCATTGCTACAAGTGAGCAGGTGCTGCCTAAAGCCAAAGACACATAAAAGGAAAGAAAGTTTATCCTGTCAGAAGCCTTCTCATTAATCATCTTCAAATGCCATACTGATCAGATGTATTTCTCCCCATTAACAAGCTTATACAAGCAGGCTTGTTTGGCTATAGCTGGCTATGAGTGTAAGCCACTAGAAATGCACTGTAGAGTGTTTAATTTTTTAAGTTTGCTCCTTTCCAAGGGTGTTGAAAGGTCCCATTTGTGTATAACACTGTAGGCATTGTTCACCCTCCAGAAAGCCTTGCATCTGTCAGCCTCTGGGGAGCTTGTTTTGTCCTGCCCCCACCATGGCCCTGCCCTCTGTGGTCACCTGCAACAGAGGACGGCAAACAGCAGCCTAAGCTCACCTACCTTCCTTTCTTACCTCCACAAAGTAACTTGTCACAGCCATGAGAAAGATTTCTATTTAAAAACAAAGAGCTGTGACCGCAGAACTGTGACGAATATTGGAATTTAGCAAGAAGTCAGCTCTTGTTTCAAGAGGTTGTGTTGCAAGTTTGGGAACATTTGCTACTAAAGCTCTTGATGAATGACTCCAGGAACAGGGAGTTAGTTTTTCTTATTTCTTCTTCTCTTTCAGTGTTCGTTTTGCACAGATGATAATGAGGAGTGTCAGGCAAGCATGCAGCAAACTGTTTTCTCTCTCTTGACAGAGACAGCAAAGCTATCATTATGTCAGTCTGACATTGAAAACCTGCCAGACTTGGACAATAAAAAGATTTAGAGAGAAAAGTATTAAAACAAACTAAAAAAACCACAAAGGAGTAAGCATTAAAAATTACTTTGCTCTTTCAGGACATCTCATACGTGTCCCCTTTTTATCCACCTGCATTCATTTTTTATTGCCTCCACCATGTACACTTTAATTCAAGTTGAAAGTTATTTTAAATTAAAAGCTTTAAAAGAGTACCTCTTTTTTTTTCTTTCTTTTCTTTTTTTCTTTCTTTTAGCAGCTTGCAGACCATCGGTTCAGGTGGAAGTGGCTACCCAGGTCCAAACCAGGTATAGCCAAAGAGTCTCAGCAAGTTCTCAGCAGCAACACGTCCTTCACTGTCTCTGCTACCGTTGACAAGAAGACCTGCACCTATGTCTCCATTTGGGTTTTCCAAGATGCATAGCAGTCTCTTCCATAGAAGGTGAAATACAACTATATTTCCTTCAGATTTCCTGGGTAATGGCTACACTTTTTTAACATGTTGGAGATGGATTTGTTGCTAGTCTCTGCTACCAGGATGTTTTTATCTTTTTTTTTTTTCTAACATGCAATCTTCTACTCTCGTTCTTTCCTGGGAACAAAGTGTGAGAACTGCACCCAACACAATTACCTGAGCTGTGCAGTTTGTCCAACAGATTGAACAATGGCCACTGCAGCAACCAAAGACAAAAATCATAAGGAAGTCTCTCTTTCCTTTTCCAGGCTCTGGGCTGCTCATTTCCCTGTGGGAAAGCTCATCTGCCCATCCCTTTCTCTGTTCTGTACCTCCCCGCTAGCCAGGAGATCGCTGCTGGAGGCTGAAAAGACGCTTTGAGCCTTGTCTGTTCTCCTGCTCTTTTGCAAACTGTTTCAGCTGGCGTGTCCTTGCTTTATTTTGCTTACAGACGGGCTGATTCCCTGGAAATTGTGTTGAAGGCATCAAGCTACACTAGGAAATCAGCTTTCCTCTGTTTCAAAGACTGTGTGCTCTAATCTTGTCAATGGTGATAGACGCGCCCCTTCAAGCAGGCCCGGTGTCCACACTTCAGTTACTAATCATGAAAGAGGATCTTGTGCAAGAATTTACCAAATTAACACTTATTTCATCTGGCTCACAATTCCCAGGTTGAGTTTGCTGTAGCTATGGTTTAAGCATTCAGACAAAATCAAAAACATTCAGTCTGCAATGTGTCTCAAAATGAATTTAGCAGAAAGTGCAGCTGGTTGCTTCACCACTCCCTTCATCCACCTCAGTGTTTATTATTGCAGCAGACTGCTCAAAGCACAGCAGTTACTTTAGAGACACAGAAAATGACACAGTTCCAGCTGTGCTGAGGTGGCCAGCATCCTGCTTCCTCTCAGATCAAGGGTGGCCAACAGTGGGACATATTCCATTGATGAAGGAACAATGGCACCATATAGATAACCATGGTGTGCCCATGGGGTACAGATTCTCTTTTTTAAGCAGACTCACTTGCCCTGTTAGATGTTATTCTAGATAAAGTCTATAAGCCCCAGCTCAGCCATACTAAATCCATTATTCCACTCTTTTCTTTCCAAAGAGACGCAATGCCTCTTGTTAGAGGACTAGCAGAACATGCCCCAGAGATGGTCTGATCTGACTCTCCCTTACCTTTTCTTCTTAGCTGAAGTAAAATTAATGCTGACCATCCTCTATCTTACTTACAGAACATTAAGATGTGATTTTAAAAGCCTAATTTAATAAATAATTAAAATTTAATATTTTGATAAAGCATCATTAAACTTAACCTGCTTCATAGCTTGAATATTTATAACTGCTAAGTAAGCATGACATAATAAAGTTCCAAAGCCACCTAGCCATCAGTCCTGCTGTGATAACGTCTTTTGCATTCACTGGTTTATTCTCATTTATCACGACAAAGATGCCACCCAATACTGCCTGGATCCGTAAGCGATTATGCAAGATTTATAAGCTCTAAAGCTGACACTTGCTGATACATAAACATGCACTTACTGCATTGAAGAAAGATCTGTTTCCATATGAGTCCAAATGCTGTAAGTTCTAAGATATAGTAGAGGAGGATATTTATCTGGACCATCTACTGCTTCTTCAGAAGGCATATCTAAGTGGAATTGACATTAACAGTAGATATATGCAAAGACTGAGGATCATATTTATGGCCTTAAGAGATATTTAAGTTGTTGGCTGTGTGCCATCATATTTCGGCTTGGAACAATTCCAATCAAAGTAACTTTAAATATCTTAGAAAAAATTTAATGATTGATGATTCATAAGAGCTGCAGCATGTCCTTTTCCCTGTGCTCATCTACTCATTTTGTATAGTTGTACTACCAGGTCTTCATTTGCCTTGCATCTGACTAGCTATCACAGAAAGGAAATTGTAAGGATGCTCAGAAAGTTATGGGCTTTGCAGACAATGAGGGACTCCTGCCTTCAGGGCATTTTGAATAAAGTTCAGGGCTTGCTGAGCTAAAGGTTGTATGTAAAATTATTATTTAGCAATATTTGTTTTAGCATAATGCTTGTTGTTGATGCAGGCCATTATTTCAGGACATATTCTCAGGGAAGACCTTAGAGCAGCATTCCAGTGCCTAAAGGGGACCTACAAGAAATCAGGAGAGGGACTTTTACAAGGGCCTGTAGTGACAGAAGAAGGCAGAATGGATTTAAACTGAGAGATGGAAGATTTAGATTGGATATTAGGAAAAAATTATTCACTGTGAGGGTGGTGAGGCACTGGCGCAGGTTGCCCACAAAAGCTGCGGCTGCCCCACCCCTGGCAGTGTTCAAGGCCAGGTTGGACAGGGCTTGGAGCAACCTGGTCTAGTGGGAGGTGTCCCTACCCGTGACAGAGGGATTTAAATGACATGATTTTCAAGGTCCCTTCCAACCCAAACCATTCTATGATTCTATGACATGCAGTAATACAGAATTAGTATGAGGAGGCATGACAATGTGAATACAGCTATGTATCCACACATACAACCTTCTTTATAATTCTCATGCAAGAATTTTGAGCCTCCACAGGAGATTTCCTGTTGTTAGAGTTTTAAAAGTATGTGAGTAAAATGTGATTATTATTTCTTTTGAGGCCGCAGAAACTTGCAAAGCCAGTTGCCTGCCATACTACATGTATTCTTATTTGAGCAGAAGCACTGAGACAATATCTTATACAGGTACTGTATATTTTGGAGAAGGATGCATGCAGATGCCTCACCCTGACACACAATCCACCGCACAAGAACACACCAGTGAATTCTATGAGACAGCAACCACCAAGAAAGGGAATGGCACCATGTCAAGCTGCCAGCATCAAAGCGACACCAGGCCACTAGCATATTGGTTTGCCAGTAATGAACAGTCAAGTTTTAAACTCCACAGCAGTACTTGAAGCTCTGCTCATTTCTCTATTGCACCAAAACATGGCAGTGCAAACTCATTCTGTGTAATTGACATGGTGTTGAACACTGCTGCCACAGTCTTGGCTTATACTTGTCTTTAAAGCGCGGGGTTGCTGATACAATGCCAGCAAATCATCTTTTGACACTGCAAATGGAAGTTTTGTGGGGCTATGTCTGGAAAATGAACCAAATATGGTACCTTTCACATCAAGGAAATTTCTCGTTGGCCTCCTCTCTAGAAGTACTCTCCGTGCATACCCTAGCTAAACCCCAGTATCTTTGACTGCAGTGATTTACGCCCACCTTGCCCTGGAGTATATAAGCCTCTCTCCCCAAAATGTTCACCTTGTTAATACCAACATAAGCCTGGATGATAATTTATTTGAGTCGTAGTAATAATTCCTTTAGACCCTAATGTGATTTTTTTATCAAGCCATGAAATCTGACTTAATTTTCCATCACCATGTCCAAATGATTGAATGTGTTTTCTGTGCTCATGATTTACACTGTACCTAATTGCAGCATGAACAGGTTAGCTTCTCAGAAATAGCTAACAGGTGTACAATTATGTGCACTCATATTACTCCCATCCGGGTGATTTCACACTCCATACCCAAATGAAGCAGCTTATTTTTCTGTTTTGGCAAGTGCTTGAAAACTAATTCAAGGTGGAATATGCCCTGCTAGAAATCAAACTGCAACCATGAAACTTCACCATGGTCTTAAGACAAGGTTTCTTGCCACAAAGTACTGTAGAAAGTTGTCACTCAGGTGCCTTCATTACTTGTGCATCCCACAAAGTATAATTTCAAGACAGATCATGTCTGTGTAAATAACAGGAAGGTAAAGTGGTGGAAAATCCTATCAGCTCTGACACTCCAGACAATTTTCTTTGTTTTAGCTAGACATACAGTGCATGAGATGCTAGTGACATGGCACTCTTGGACTCATGAATAAGAACAAATAACTTTGCTAATATTACTTATTTTTTAAAAAAGATTTTATAGAATGTTTTAATTTTGTATCTGGATTTCAGTTGCTGTTGCTGTTTCTATTTTACAAAATGTATGTATTATACATGCAAATTGGAGACTTCAGTTTATTTTTGTATTTAACAAAATCAGCTCCCTAAATCAAAGCTAGTCTTTGATTTTTCAACCAGTGCTTTCCTGAAGTCCTTCTACTGGCAGCTTCTTAGTGCAAAGGTTTAAGACAGGTGCATTTATGCACCACGTAATAGAGGCAGTTTGATTCATGAAGTGGGAAGATGTGGCCTGCAGTGACCAGAACACTACTAATTTTAGAGAAAGGGTTTAATTGGTTTTTTACTGACTGTGACATATCTTGAGCTATCTCTTTTCCCTGTAAAGCCATCTGACTCACCTGTATCTGTTGATGGTGAACACTACCTTGAACAGCATCTGGAAGTCTTCTTGCTATCTGTATGTTCCTCAAGCATGTTAATTCCATATGTAATGGAATATCTATAACATAAAGACTGCCACATATTTTGTCATAGCATTGAAGACAATTTGGTGCTGTGGAAAAGATATTTACTCCACGTTGTCATACTGGAGGGCTATATCATGTCTTCTGAACAACAAACTCTCCCTTTCTTCAGTTGTTACTGGTTTCTCTTCTGCTGAAATACTAGCTCCAAAAACCTAGAACTCTACCACCACTCATATGTACTGGTATGAGAAACACAAAAATGACTGAAAGAAAAAGATGTGCCTGGAGCACATTATTAAAAAAGCCCCTATGGCCAATATAATTTCAGAACATGCTAGAATTTAGAATTAATGGTTTTTATTAAACAAAATTCAAGTGACTTTAACTGAAAGAAAGGAATCATCAGAGACACATGCAGTAAATTAAGGAAGGTTAAGAACCTAGAGGAGGTGCATGCAACTGAGTCTTCAGTTTGTCCATAGTGGGATCAACAAGCATTTATTATTACGGCTTTAGTGTGAGATGGACAACAAGAAGGGCAAAACAGAACAAAACACAGAAATGTTTCTTTTAAAAACCTGAGGAGACTGAGGGCTTTTTCCAAAAGTAAGAATTTCTATCATCCTTTACAGAGCCTTCAGTTCATGTCATATTTAATACATCACTTCTGCACACTTGCCTTTCTGGGCTCCATGATCAAAGGGGAGCCAAAATACTGCAAGACCTTCAAGAACAAGCTGAAAATGTGGAGCCCTCCTCAGGTCTTTGTCTGGTTTTGTTCAGCAGCAATTAGTAAGAGTAGACACTGCCAAGAAGTCCAAATCCATGCTGCATCTGTTCACTATTTTGGACATTGTTCAGAAAGGTCTTTTGGAACAAGATGCTCCCTTGTGTTCCTTGGAATTAGTTTCACCCTTTGAGTTATGCAGAATTCCTTTAGAGGACAAACTTCTTCAAACTGCTGAACTACCTTTCTTCCCCTGAGGGACTGCAGGCCAGTTATTGCTCCACACTGGGCAGGCTTAGGCTCCTGGGCTCTGCCACATGGACAAGGAGCTTGCCAAGCCTACCAGTTGGGTTGCATCAAGGAAGCCACACTTGAGAGGAGGCATGACAATGCAGCTGAATAGTTACAACAAGGAAGCAACCTAACGTTTCTTTCAGGCGAGGAATCTGGTAACCTCCTGTCTCCATGCAACATCTTGGTTTCTTCAAGTCAGTCAAAGACTTTTCTGTGCACCAGCAAGGACAGAGCCCCTTTCCCCTTGCTCCCACCAGCTGTGTTAGCTGCAATGTAAAGCTGGATGTCCAGACAGTGACAGTCTGGGTACTAAATCAAGAAAGGGGTTGGCCATTATATTATTATACTGGTATTTCCTGCAACCTGGCTGGATTTCAGGCAGGACCACTTACCTAAAGCATGGACGTTTAGGTGACTCAGCCAGTCATAAAGGGACAAGTGATTTTCGTCTCTCAAAGAGGATAATGTGGGGAACTATAGTTTTAAATATAACTTGGAACAGATTGTGTTATTCCAGCAAACTTGTTACACACTGCTGGCCAATGGAGCCTCCAATACAGTGGGTAAGGGCATCTCTGCCATACTCTCTGGCAACCTGGAGTACTGGGAGTTGAAGGAACTAAGAAGTATCCACTGTAGCAGCATGAAACAATGAATGTCATCACCACAACTTAGTGCAGTCAAAAGTGTAAAAGGTTTATGCAGTTGGTTGTTCTGTATGCATCTACAAGAAAAAAAAAGGTGACTCCTGATGGAAGTTCTGTTTCTGACAATAGGTATCCCTGTGGAGCTTCATGTTTTAAGTGTTTTCAAGTGACGTGGACAAAGGGGGCTAAATATGTTATGGTAGTAGAGACTTTCGAAGAGGCCTCCCTTCCACGAAAAAATTGGATAAACTGGTTTTACACAAGGAGTTCAGAAAGGAGCAGAAAGGTGGCACCAGAGGTTGACATGGGTTTGGGATAAAATATCCATGGACAAATTAATGCAACACCCAGAAGTGGCCGATGACAAAGGAAAAGCGCTGGAAAGTTGCTCAGGCTGGACTGCAGGTTTATGTAGCTGGGCAATGCACAGGGTCCTCAGAAAATATCCCTGGGGCTACACTCACACTAGCAATCACCTCCAAGAATGAGCAGTAGGAGAAAGGTGCACAAACTTCAGTGGATCACAGCTTTTTGCAAGTTCACAATGCCAGCAGTCAGTGAAGACAACTCAGCAAAGGTTTAATGCAGTTAAATCTCCCTGAAGCAGAAGGATGGAACACATGGCTTTTTGATCCCTTGCAAAGACATCTGTGGCTGTGTAAGAAGACCATTCTTCCATGAGAATTACTTACTGGGGAAATAGAGAACATTGCACAGGCAAAGGATGGACTTTCATCCTGAAATAGGGTGAATCATTTATTAAGTTAAATTTGATAGGCAAGCCTATAGGCCACCAGAAACACTGATGTTTGCTCTGGAACAAGTTACAGACACTGTAAAGTAAACAGGAAATCTTATGCTCTACAATGATGTGTTTGTCATTCATGGAATGTCTCAACTGGGGATACCTGTTAATAACAACTGAGAGACTGTGACGTTTGTAGAAGTACAAGAACAAAGTACACACAATTTTATTTACAAGTTGTTAATTCATGGAGTCTCTGTGGAGGAGAAAAGGACCCTAATTACTGGGAAGATGACAAAATAGCTCTCAATGAGGTACAAGATCTGTGTTGAAGAGGTCCGATGTCGGCGGAGGGAAGATCCAAGCTGGACACCATGTAGTCATCAGCAAGCTTCAAACTTTATTAGCACTAACACTTG
>JARCZZ010041295.1:0-19679 GCA_030323915.1 Brotogeris chrysoptera
CTGTAAGGGTGGTGAGGCACTGGAATGGGTTGCCCTGGGAAGTTGTGAATGCTCCATCGCTGGTGGTGTTCAAGGCCAGGTTGGAAAGAGCCTTGGGTGGCACAGTTTAGTGTGAGGTGTCCCTGCCCATGGCAAGGGGGTTGGAACTTGATGATCTTAAGGTCCTTTTCAACCCTAACTATTCTATGATTCTATACTGTACTGCACTGTGCCATATCAAGAAAACAAGAGCTTAGTTCAACAAAGTTCTAAAACATGACTGCTATTTTTATTTTCCATAAATAAATGGAATTAGGGATTCCATAGAAGAATCAAGAATTCACTCATGTTCCGTACTCAAATTATATAGATTTGTGGTTTGGCTCTTCTGGTTTTTGTGGTGGTTTTTTTTTGGTTGGTTATTGTTTGGGGTTTTGTTTGTTTGTTTGTTTTTCTGGAGGGGGTTGGTTGTTTCTATTTGATCAGAGTTTGCTCAGAGAAATCCTTATGAGGTCTGGATTTAGGTTCCAGTATCTTTGTTTCATACAGATGTTTTAATTGGTAAGCTGTCATTGTGGATGACATGCTTTTAACAGCAACTCAGCCAGCATCCGTATAAAATTAAGTCCTTCAGAATTTCTAGGCTGTAGCATAGACAGTAATTGCTCCAGAGAATGAAACCCCATTTTTTTCTATTATCTTTATTAACAGTAATTCTAACAGCTAATATTTATCTAAAGTATCTGCATTTTTTTTTGCCCCAAAAGTGTTCAGTTGTTTTGTTTCTGTTTTCTTTGTTATTTGGGGAGGAAGGGGGAAGTGGTGGGGTTTTTTTAAATGAGAAATGACCAGCAAAATATTATTTAAAGACTGGGGTGATACACCAATTTTTCTGAACTCTTAAAATTATCTTAACACAAATGCAGAAGAAGGTAATAGTAAAAATCACAGCACCAGTAACTTCTCCGCATCAGCCTGAGGACATTCCCTAAACTTTAAAAAATGAAGTAGCATTTGCCAGTCTTAGTCGGAGAAAATTGTTTCCTATGTGTTAACTACACCATGACATGTTCTTGAGCATTTTCCTGTTAATTTTCATCACTAATATTTCTAGCAGACATACTCTTAAAGTTGCATTTATATATATACACAAACATATGCAAGTCTACATACATAGGTGTGTACATATGAAGTCCAATCACTACAGAAAGTTCCACCAGTTAAAGAAATAAAACATCTGCCAAGTTTCCCTTCTGAAATAAAGTGAAAGCAAGATGAATTCTCTGAACTTCTGGTATTTCTTAAGACACATTATTAACAAAAACTGTTTTTAATGATGTATAAGCTTTAATCATGACCTGATTCTGTAATCCCTCTGAAGTCTGAACTGACAGTGCTTCTCAGAAACAATGTTCCATTTCAGGCTTCATAAGAAATCTCTTGAAGACAGCGTAGAAATTGCAAATCAGTAACTAAAATTTGAATTCCATCCAACTCAAATGTTCCTGAAGCCTCTCATAACCTAAAAACCTATTCTATATTCCTATACATGCACACACTTCGAACACCAAAAGTGTCAGTCTATCATTTAATTCATTGCTTCCAAGATGCAGAATTCATGAGCTTATGCTTATGGTTATATTATACTTAACTCCTCCAGTTTTGCTCTGAAATTAATAATAATCATTCACTACTCCATGCATTTAAGTTCAAATCTCTTCCCATGCACTAACGTTTCTTTCTTCATAGCGACATGCAATACTAAAATAAGTAGCAAATTGGAACAGCATCCCAGTCAGGAAGACAACAGTGGTAATAAGGTTATATCATGAAATAGCACAACATCACTATGATTTTCCTCTGAGATGACTGCATATCACTATGGTCAGGTCCACTGCAGCTCTTGTACTGTGACTGAAACTGTGGTACTCATTTCCCACTGACAATTTCCCTAGAATTTCAGCTTCAAGGTTTTGACAGATGATGTCTAGTTCCCAAGTCAAAGACATCTCTGAAAATTGGCATCTAGCATAAACTGAGCACTGCACGTCCTAGCGCTGGAGATGAAATAAAAATAGTGCTCTGCCTAAAACCCAGTCAGATTCCACTGCTGTAGAGCCTGTCACCTTTCAAGAACAAAATCTGTGATCTGGACTATCAATGCTTTGGGATTTTCTGTCTTCTTACTTAAGTAGAACTTAACCTTTGGATACTCAGTCCTCTCCCTCTTCAGTGAACATCTCTACCACATGCAACCAGGCTGGGCAAGAGCCAAAGCTCAAGTCTGAACTGCATGTAGGAAGCTAGAAGTGTAGAGGAAAGTGCAGAAAATAGCTGCAAAATGCAGGAATTACTGCTACAGAGTACACAGGCTTCAGCTGCATGATTTGGTTCTGTTGTACACACAGGGCTTCAACCATGCAAATTAAATACTATGGCCTCTCTCAAACAGTCCTCACAGAGTCAACATCTTCTCAGTCATTTCCCAATACACTGCTGTATCCTATCCACATTTAATGTTAAACATCTGTTAAAAGTTATATTTTGGAAAGGAGGGTGAAGTTACTGCAGTGAGATTACAAATTGGTACTAAGTCATTAAAAATTAATTATAACTAGATTTTTCATAGTAGGTTGACTTGACATTGAGTATTTTTCTTGCTTTAGGTTATGGGATCATATTCTATAATATTGTCAGTTAAGGCATAACATTAATTTACTAATTTAGTTTCATGATCATTATACAATATTAGGAACACAAAGTGAATTATATTCTAGTTTATCGAGTACCTGGTCTCTTAAAAAAGATTTAAACTAAGATTTCCATTTTTTGGAAAATGCGCATTTTTAGAGACTACATACCTTGAATTTACATTCAATTTACTTTGTAATTTACAGTGTAACCATGGCTACTTCTATCTTAAATAAGTTATTCCTAGATTTAATGGACAAATATATATGCATCTGGATCCTACAGTTTGCATATGTTTTTCCCAAGCAAGCATCCACAGATATGAACAATCTTCTGACTCATTCTGTCAAAGACACAAGGAAATACTTTATTTTCTGTTGCAAACACTCAGGATGACCCCTTCATTCTGGAGTTAACCTGTCTGAATTACAAACCCATTAAGTTAAATGAATTGTCAAAGCTGAATCTGACAATTCTGTACAAAACGCTATTCATCAGAAGATTTGTAATGTAACTCTTAAATGAACAAATGAGAACTTAAAGTAGCAATATTAAGGTCTGTAAAAGCAGTGCCAATTATCACTGTAATTTTTCTAATGTCATACTATTGCAGCTCCTAACAGTGCCATTCATTTAACATGTTAGGTAGGACATGGGCTTAACCTGAAAGCTTTATAGCAAACATCAGAGCTTTGAAATAGTTCAGAGTATAATTTTTCCAGTTTTTATTTTTGAAGATTAGCTAATCCTTCTATAAATTGCATGTTCAAATATAGTACCTTGAGTATATGGACAGAAATCTCCCACAGATGAATTATCCTTCAATATTCAGATATAATACAGGCAATCCCCACAAAGCTCTGCAGCAGTTCTAGCAACACTGATTTCCTCTCCCTATTACTGCCTCCCCCCAGTTTTGGTCAGACCAAAGATGTCTTCAACACCACTTCTTGAATTGTTTGAAACTTGGAAGCTGCAGCTAGACAGAAGAAGGAACTCACATCTATACTGTTGCTCGACTTCTTTGCATTTCAGGTATCAGCAGTATCTTATTTGCTTATTCCTGATTTTTTTGCCAGCCTTATTTGAAGACTATTACTCAGTCCTGGAGATAGTCTGAAGTCCTGGGTCCTCCAGCTGTACAGCCTCCTGGCAGTCAGCACCAGTACATTTATGGTCTGGTCACTGCAATATTTCCAAGGCCATGGGCAAGACAACATTTTCTCATTACACAGACATATGTGGTACCTGGGAACTGCCACTCTAAACATCTCTATTTTCAGCTTCAGACACCTTTTTGTCCTTCAAGAGATTCAAAAAATAGACATCAAATATTAAAATATGATTCTAGCCAACAAAAGATACAGTCAATTTATTGAGTGTAAAATCTCATTCCTACTGAAAATTCACTCCTACAACACTATGAAGGTCTTCATAAAATTATTTCAGAGGAACTGAAACAATCTTGAGTCCAGATAAATATACCAAATGCTCACGATAGGAATTACCAATGAATTGCTCTCTTTGGGCTGTACTAGCAAGATAGCCTCAAATTTCTCAGAGGAAAGTCAGCACAAGTATCAATGGCACTTTCTTAACACACTTCAGGGATTACACACTGTGGAACTGAGCACATAGTGAGGAAGGACAGGAAAATACTTCTTAAGATTTAATCAGGCCGCCTCTTTCTTCCTGATGCTCATTAATCTCTGCATCTCTTCAAAGCTGTCACAACAGGAGTTATCTTCTCAACTGTTTAGTTGATTAAAGAACAAAGAGAGATATATATAAACCATCATTTTCTTTTTCCCTCCCCTTAGTTTGTCTGGAATATTCACGAGTTGTGCTAGATCAGGCACCAAGGTGTCCTATAATCACTGAAGAAACATAAAGTCATCCGACTAAACTTATCCTCTACATGGTAGTAAGTGATTTTGGTAAGCTCAGGTCAAGCCAGGCAAAAATAAAATGCAACCGTCCACTAAGTAAAACAATGAAAAAATTTGTTTCATGAAATACCATTCTGAGCATTCCATTAATATTTCTTCAGACTTTCTTAATTCTGAGAGAGAAAATGTTTAGCTTCACGTAAAAGAAAATATAAACTTTATCTTGTATGTTTCATACAGAACTCATGAAAGCAATTCCAAACTAAATTCCACAAGACTCTTGTTCTCTGTTGGGTTCACAACAGACTTCAGTGAAAGCTAACCGAAGATTTTGTAAAATATTAATAGAAATATTTTTTAAATCAGCAATAAAAGCAAACTTTCTTCTTCCATTGATATTATAGGAAAACTGTGTACTTGTATTACTTACAATCTCTTTTTTTTGGTGTCATTAAAATACCATTTGATTTCTCCTAATTGTTGCTTTGTTTAGAAGCCAAAAAAGAGAAACAAACAATTTATACTTTATTTCGAGAAATCAGTTAAAAACTTGCTAACTTTCTGCATAATTTAATATAGAATATTTATAGCTTCAAATGAATCACACAGGCAAATGACAGACATTATTAGTCAATTATGCACACCACCACAGGGCGTGCAAATGTAGGAGTCCAATCATACATGATGTCTTTAAGTGTTACTGAAAAGACCATTAAAAACAATGGGTTAAAGTCAGACTTGTCATGAATATATGAAATTTAAGTTTATAGGATTCCCTTCTGGGGGAATGAAATCAAAATTTACCCAATTACTTCTAAGCTTTTCAAGCATTTCATTTCTTACAGATCCGATCTGTTTATAGAACGTAAACACAATTAGCTCCTCAACTACAGATTGTTTGGGGAGTTTAGGCAACAGGAGCCTAAGCTGTACATTAGATTAAATAATTATTCCTTCACCTGCTGAAGATTTTCGGGCAATAGCAGTTCTGTGGAGAAAAGTAGTTTTGTCTTCAGAAAACAGATGCTTTAAGATACCCAGTAGAGCTAAGAACTAATGTTTAGATGTGTAATTAAAATCTTTATCTAAAGGAAATAATTAAAAGGAGTTTTGTTACTAGAACATTAAATTTGAAAGTTATGCATGTAAGTAAAGACACTTCTCCTTTCTGCAGCACAGCTACACTAACTAGAACTGCAGTATTCCACTATATATAATCGGTCAATTGGGTTCCATAGTTCATTTTATCAACACCATAATGCAAGGAAGGGATTTTGGGGTGCACTGATAAGATTCAAAGAACTGTGGTGCAGGGACTGATCATCCATTTTGGAGCAAGCTGGTATGGCTACATGGAACAGTAGCGGCATGGCATAGCAATACTCCATCAGGCACAAAAAACCAAGGCCACTTGAATCTGGCACAGCTTCATATTGATAAAGCTATACTGCTTCCGAAGAAATAATTTGGCTGTGACAAAATTAGCTTTCTGTATCCTGTTCCATACATGCTGGCCTGGGCAGGATGCCCTGTTGCAGATGTCCTGCCATAGCACCTCTTCTCAGAGGGCAACACCTGTACTGCACACACCACTTACACGAGCACAGCCTGGCAGACATGCTCTCCTAAAAGCACATGAATGGCAAGGATGTGGAGTGCTTCATGAAGCACATTATACACATGAATAAACTACCTCACAAGCAAGGAAATAAAAATCAACCTCTGCAGAAAAAACCTGGCCAAACAGAAGCTGCATTTGCAGTACAGCAGCATTACAAAAAGCAGCAATGGAAATGAGTGAAGTAGGATTAGAAACTGAGACCACAGAATTCAGACTAAATGATCTTTTAATAATTTACCCTCCCTCCCCCCCACCTATTTAGCCTTGATACCATCATCTTAATCCTCACAAAAATGCAGTGTCCTTAAGTGATCAAACATCAGCTCCATGGGAAAGACGCTGCATCCAGATACAGTAAACTCACATGAATAAGCCGAGTGTCAGGGTGGTACTGATTTAGGAAGTCTGAACTGCAATTAAATGACAATACTCATTCTTCATGTGTGGTTTTGTTTGTTTGTTTGTTTTTTCATTTAGCTGTTTACATCAATACTTTCATAATAAAAGCCATTATCCATCAATTAAGGATCATACTGGTATGTCTTAACTCGTCTGGAGAAATACAGCTCTGTGTGTGTAAAACTCCTATTAAATAAACTCCCTTTAGCTATTTCTCAAATCCTCTCCTGTTTTCACAATCATCCATAGTTGCCCAGTGAGGTTAAGGTCAGAATGCCACAAGGCCACTCTGCCCTAACTCATTCTCTATAGACTATTTTTTACACACCACACTCCTCTACCCAAATGCTCTACTTAAGGATTTTAAAAGAAGTTGTATGTCACTGTCCTCAACAAGTGCAACCTTAGAGCTGTTTTCTAATCAGGACCTTTTAATGCAGGAGTGCAAACTGGTGCAGGCCTATTCACATTCCTCACATCTCCACCAGCCCTGCAGGAAGCATGATTGCAAATCATCACTCCCCCATCAGCACCTCTTTTGACTTCAGAGCTTCACACTCAATTTCTGTTCTTAAATCAGTCTTCCCACGTTACTTTCAAAGACTATCTACCCCTATTTCTTTTTTAAGGAGTAGTTTCAGGACCATAGAATCATAGAATAGTGTTGGAAAGGACCTCAAGATCATGAGCTTTAACAAACAAAAAAGTTAATTTTTAATGAAGATTTATGATGGGTCTGATGAGTTATGTAATTACAGACTTTTTTTCTTCCTGGTTAACTCAAAAACTGCTTTGACAGCATCTCCCCTCCAAAGGGTAAACTAGCAGGCCATCACAACAAACCATTAAAGCCATACTTTAATGCAATTAATAATAAAGAATCATGCTGCAAATCATTCATAATTGGTCAATGGCTAGACACTATGCTCTGCATTCCTTCAACCTGAAACTGAGTTTTTCCCACAAATTTCAGATGAATGCCAGAGTTCGTCAGCATCCAGAATGTCACACACCAGCACCACACAATCTTACTGAAAGAAGATAATCATTGCTACAAGGAGCTCAAGATCTGAATGGATTCACTTCTTTAGAAACCAGTGAAAAAAGTCCTGTTGTTAGCAGCTTATTGGGTCCACCTAAAACATTCCAGAAGACTGCTAAACAAGAAATCTGGATTGTTCAGAGAGTCAGATAGGGAGTATTTATAGAGATTCTGGCATCACAAAAGAGGGAGAAATGCAGATCTTGAACAAAATCTCCAGAGCATCTCCTGAATCTTTTAACTGGAAAAGAAAGTTGCATTTTCCATCTACATTTATGTAATTACATTTTAACCTTTTATGTTGCTTCTACTATTCAAAAGTGAATTATTTAAAACACTGATGTTGATTTTGGTCTGTGGCAACCATGTTGTTATATTGAAGCCAAAGCACAGAAACTGCCGATGAGATTTCAGTTCTGCATTTAATCAAATTCATATCTAATAGCTTATTACCATCTTTGTTGTTTTCTTTTCCTCTTCCCTTCTTCAGAAAAGTTTACTCTTCCCCCCCCCCATTTATATCAGCTATTTCTCCAGTCATATCACTGAACTTAAAAGATGAAATAGCGAAGTTAGCAGCTCTGTGACTAGTTCAGCTTTTGTACCAGACGTAATCATAAAAACTAGTTACATCGTGTGCGTTCGCTCTAGCACCCAGGGAGTTTGCATTTTATTTGACCACTCTTCCCTGTGCAGTCTCTTCTAGGCACCCCAGAGTTCCCAGACAGAAGTTAATATTGTAACTTGGTGTAACTTGCCACCAGAAAGTAGTATGGCAACTGCTGCATTTGAAAGCAATACCCAAAAAGGCAAACTTCCAAAGATTTTCCTCTCAATAAACCACTTAACATTAAAAATTAGTCAGCCTAACCATACTGCAAAGAAGATGTTAAATACCACTGCAACGATAAGTGTTAAAAATGAACTTGTAAAAGATCACAGGAACAAGAAATTAAAAATTGATAAGTGCTACTATGGAGACCTTGCACCATCTTAGAGCACAGCTTAAAACAGGGTATATGTAAATGAAACAAGTATAAGGACTGCAACTTAATTATTTTATGAAGTGTTTTCACATTCAAAATGAGGTAAATCTAATTAAAAGACAAGGAGAAATAAGGGGGAATGTCTTAGTTTTGTACAATATCCCTGGCAATGTTCAAAGCCAGGCAGGACAGAGCCTTGGGAGACATGGTCTAGTATGAGGTGTTCCTGCCCATGGCAGGGAGTTTGGAACTGGATGATCTTAAGGTCATAGAATCATAGAACAGTTAGGGTTGGAAAGGACCTTAAGAACATGCAGTTCCAACCCCCTGCCACGGGCAGGGACACCTCACACTAAACCATGCCACCCAAGGCTATGTCCAGCTTGGCCTTGAACACCACCAGGGATGGAGCATTCGCAACTTCCCTGGGCAACCCATTCCAGTGCCTCACCACTCTTACAGTAAAGAATTTCTTCCTGATAGCCAATCTAAACTTCCCCTGTTGAAGTTTGAACCTGTTACCAATACTAACAATTCTACGGTTCTACAAATTTTCTACTACTATAGGCTTTGCGGAAAAGAACACAATTTGAGTGTCATACAGGTTTTCTGAGATTTAATATATTTTAGGCACACTTCAAAGCACACCACTAAGAAATAACTTTTTGTGACATACATTCATACTGAATACCACCACTTTAAAGGCAAATGTCACTTTGTTACAAATAATGAACATGGACAGATTAACAAGGAAGCTTACCCAGCTCATTCTCAAACTATATCTTGGTGACTAAATAGATCTTAACCTGGTAACTTGTTTTTTTTAAGCACAAATGTTGGTATAGAAGAAAATAAAGGGAATAAGCCCATTGTTTGTAGAAGAAAAAAGAAACTACTACAAATTATAATTTCACTTAGTAAGTCCAACCAGGCACCAGATGGCCTCCATTTTCTCAATTGCAAAGAACAATAAATTTTTAAACTCTAGAAGTACATAATTTTTACAGATAACATGCCTTAATGTTTCTACTGAAGCTTTTCATATTAACAAAAATGAATAAAAAATAAGCAGTGTAAGACTCATGTTAAATTCAAGTGAATCTGACCACGAATTCCAATCTGCCCAATATCTAGGGTTCTCTACTGAAAGCTGATGTGTTTGGGGATTTTAAATTCAGCTTTAGCAATGAAGACCTCGAAAACGTCAAACTTCAGAATGCACTTTTTGAGATCAGTGTTTAATTTAGATCTTGACCACGAGATGGCAGCAGCACCCACTGGATTTATTTACATGACTATGAAATCACAGCCTATTGAATTCAAAACAAATATAGAACATATGCAAATTAGAAAGATTAAATCATAAATCCTGCAGATGCATTTAAAATATAATTATTCATCAAGGACTGTATTATATGTGTATTTCTATTTTACTTGCATCATGAACATTTGCTTCTGGGTCACCTTCAGAAATGAATTAAAAATTGATATATTTTCATATGCCATGGCATATTCCTTGCTAGTCAGAAACCAATGATTTATTCCCCTTATTTATAGATTCAGTAATAATAGACTGCAGAACACAGTGATCTGTGAGTAGTGTGGGTAGTGATGGATAAAACTTTTCAAGTGTGATTTACAGTCGTGATGAAATGTCCACAAGTCAAGGATGGAATTCCAGGTACGATGATGCTACTAGTCATCAGTAAAAAGAAGCAGGAACAGGGATGGGGGAAGGGGGGGAGCAGTGGAAATAAAGACGAGAGATTGGGATTCTCTTTGATCCAAAGAAAGACCGAAAAAGAAGACTGAGAACAAGTAAGCTTTCCAAAACAGAAAAGTTCAATTAAATCCCTGAAAGCTGTGTCAAATCATGACCGATGTGCAAGCATGTTTTATACAACAAGTAAAATTAAGAAGTAAGAAGAGCACCATGGATTTTAAGGTGAAGTCCATTAATGAATGCTGCTGTAGGGGACGAAGGTATTGGAATCGAGAGGATGCTTAAGGCTTTTGTACACATTAACAACATGACAGTTTCATCTGCTTTGACAGGCTTCTTCATTATACCAGTGCAATCCTGTCAGCTGCTATATATTCAGAAATGCAAGAGTTCTCTTACATCAACAACATCCATATTAATAATAATTTTGAATTAGCTCCAACTGACATTTTTTACTGTAAGTGAAATAAATATTATCTTCATTTAACAGTCTAGAGAAACTACCTCAAGTTTCTCTAGTGCCTCAAAGTTATTTGGTGTTTCAGAGCACAATGACAGTGAGTCCCTAAATAACTCCTACATATTTTCTACAAAACCACATAGATATCTAGTGGAAAAGGGGTTCAACCACTGTTGTACTGAAATTACTTTTCTAATGCCCACTCAGAGCAACTAGACAGGGCCCTGGACTTGAAGATGCACACCAATACAACATACAGCCCCAAAAGAGGCTATAGAGAGTAAAGACAACCATTTTTCCAGAGGAAAATTAAATAAACATTAAATTTACCTTCTTCACAATAGGCAAAGCACGCCTTGCAGGGTTAGCCATCACCACTGTAAGCAAAGCAAGGCAAACCCACCAGTACTGCTAAAGGTAAACCATGGCATTACATAAAAAGAGACCAAAATAGCTCCATTGGCAGAGGAGCTCACAAACTACCGGAGAGCTCAATGCTCCAGGTCTTCAACAACTAAATGAAGAACAGGAGATATGGCTGACTCCAGGCACTGGCGTGGGCCAGGCTTTATCCTAACCAGGCATTTCTTTCCCCCGTATCCTCAGCAGTCTGCTACCTCAGACCTTATTCTCTCTATAAGGTGGAATACTGATTACTGCAACAGACCAAGGCACAAACGTGTGAATAGAAGGAGTCACAATGGTGCTGGAAATTTTGGCTGCTCAGGTCAGTGCAGGTACTTGCTGGCACTATCTTAAGCCACTGATAAAATGTCTAAGTGTGCCATATGTGTAGGGCTTTTACTGTTCTGCCTGCTTTCCACCTTGAGGGTGTTGCCCATCCTGGCCACATAGAACAGGAGTATGCACAAAGATACACCACACACAGAAGTGGAGGGATGTGCAAAATTTATCTATAATCTTACACTTTCATTCATCCATACCTAATTATTCTACAAGCACTGTCCAGCAGATTCAAATATGACATTGGTTTCCTCCTATGTAGAAAGATCAGCAATGTAGTCAGAAGGACCAACTGCAGCTTAACAGTAGAAATATGAACCAAACACTGGCAGTATGTAATGCATCGGTTCAATGTGTGCTGGAAATCATGTCTGGAGAAGCAGTAATACTATCATCATGAACCAAAAGCCTTTTCCCTTTCCTAATTAGACAGGCAACACTGGCTTCCCTCTTAACACTGGCCGTTAGAAGGTTGAGAGTTCTGTGGAACACAGGTAAAGCCATCCAGAAGAAACTTTCAACAATGGTGCAGATCTTCAAAACCCAAAGGCAGCACACAGCTTACAGAACAAGAAAGGTTTCCCAATGATTTCCCACAGATAAGATTGCTTTTGTATACCTTAGCATCTGGACTTCGCTCATTCTGTATATGATTGCTCAAAACATGCTTTTATTATCAGCCTCTCAACAACTGAGATTTCCAGACACTATAGTCACAACCGCTCTTTCCTTGGTTAGACTAGCTTGTAATAATTACAGTGCTGTTTCACAAACACAGCACACAGTTTCCAGAAATAGCCTGAAGAACTTTGTTACATAGTGGATTCTGCAGAACACCGAACCAGAGGAGTGGGTGTTACTTGCAGAAGGAACAAAATAAATCAAATAATCAGAAAATCCAGTATCTAATGCTTCAGCTCCATCCTTTCTTGCTGAAGAATCCTTTTGGCTCCTTTATTTAGAAAATTATTAGCAACATGAATCACAGAATAGGGTTGGAAAGGACAGAAATCAACCTTTAACAACTAAATTCTCATATTCTTCAAATTGTAGTTAGCAAAATTTAAATGTGTCTGTCAGTCATTGAAAGGTTTAGCCATACTTGAAGATGGTACACAATGGGTAATTATGTCTTCAGGATGACAAAGCAGTGGTCATTTGTGTTTGATCAGAGGGCTAGATCTCCAGATACTGCAGAATAAAAAACAACTCCACATCTTTCTGTCAAGATAGGTTTTAATTTATTTATTTATTTTTAAATATGAGGGTGTCTAATCTGTCATATCTCATGCGGCTGAAAGCTTGTCACAACACTTCTTTACTAGTTAAATGAAGCAAACACACGAAGAGCACATTAGAACATAAGATAGAAAACTATTCTGACACTGTATCACTATTCTGACAAGAACCAGCTTTTAAGACCTCTTTTTCTCTGGCCTCAAAAGGCCACTCTGGCCACTTCATTATTCTGGCACAAAGAGGGGCCAGAAGAGGAGACAACTGGCTGACATGCAGTCCAAACAACAGGAGGGTCATGGCATTTTGGCAGGTGAAAGCATTCTGAAGAAGGACTAAAATTTACAAACCACTTCTTCACATGAAGGAATCTGCCAGTCCACTGGGAAAGCAATGCACATCCCTCTGCCTGTCAGATCCATCTCAGCTTGTCTGGTCCCCTCCTTGTAACACAAGTTCATGCAACTGAAATCTTATTGTACTTCTACAAGGCAAAAATATCACATTTTGTTTCAAGACTAATCAGCTGCAGTGTACTTGGGACAACCCATAAAACCTCCTCAGAGCTCCAAGTAGCGTAAGGAGAAGCAGCCTCACCAACAGCTGCAGCTGTGCAATAGGTATCAACCCAACTGCAAGGGAAATTCAAGGTCCCAATTACATATAATGAAATGAAAAGAGGCTTCTAAATACCTGCTTTTTCATGTAAGCTAGTGGTGGGCTAGTTTTATCACCATGAACAAAGTTGTTACATTCTTTTACACTCAACTCCCCGCCTCCACATGTCTTTGCATAATACTGCAGCTTAGAATTATCTTACACACCAACGCTGTGAAGAAATAAAGATTCTGAGAATTTTTGCACTGTCAGTTTCTCATCTGAAATAAAACTTCTAAAGTAAAGCTAATCTCCCATAAAGTATTTCACAATGTTCTCATCAGAGGATTATAACGTCATGATTTCTGACACCTGCTCTTATTTGACTACTTACATTTAGGTCAATATTTTCCTTTTATAACTTTTTACTGAAATAATAATAAACAAAAATCTTCACTAAAATAACTTGACAGTTTATCATTGTACGACTTCAAAAATTGACTACTCTGACAGACCTAAAAAAAGGCTTTAGTAAGTATGACTGCTGTCAAAGAGGCTACAAACCACAATCAGTTCACTGTTGTTCATGGCGGCCAGTTTTCATAACAGGGAAATTCAGTTAAGGCTAAGGTTGAAGTTCTACATCCCTTCAAAGGGCTAATATTTTCTGTCCTTGAAGAGATGATGCTTTTATTTGTTCTCTAGAGGAATTAAAATATCAAATATTAACATATTCTGAATATTGACCTATATATTCAGAATCTATATAAGATTTATATAAGATTTTTATATATATATCATATCTATACCTGATAACATAGATAATAAGAGCAATCTACTACATAATAATGTTAGTAATTAGGTCTGAGGCACGGGAAAATGGAGATTTTTTTATTTTGGTCTTATTTTACTCCTGTGGTGGGTTGACCTTTGCTGGACACACACCAGGTGCCCGCCAAATCTGCTCTGTCACTCCCTGCCTTACCTGGATAGGGGAGAGAAAATATAACAAAAGGCTCATGGGTGGAGGTAAGGACAAAGAGAGATCATTCTCCAATTACTGTCAGGGGCAAACAGACTCAACTTGGGGAAATTAGCTTATTGCCAATCAAATCAGAGTACGGTAATGATAAATTAAACGCTAAATCTTAAAACAGCTCCCCCCTACACCTCCCTTCTTCCAAGGCTCAAATTCACTTCTGATTTTCCCTACCTACTCACCTCCAGGGGGAGGGGTATTTGTACAAGATCCTTGGCAGTGTTCAAAGCCAGGCTGGGCAGAGTCTTGAGCGACGTGGTCTAATGTGAGGCACCTCTGCCCATGACAGGGGTTGGAACTAAATGATCTAAAGGTCCTTTCCAGCCCTAATTATTCTATGGTTTTATGATATGTGGGTTTGGGGTTTTTCCATGGTGCCACTAGAAAGCTTTGGAGCAGCATTCAAACTAACAGTAAACCAGTTTCTTTTCCACCAGAATTACAGCACTTGATAATGCAAGTAGTAAACATATCTTTTTTCTTTTTTTCTGTTGAACAGTAGAAATTACTATAGCACGTTTCTAGTATGAGTTTCATTTCCACTGTATAAAGTAATTTTATATTAATATACAAATATTCAAGCTTCTATGACTGGTCACTTGAAAACTTTAGAATCGCAAACAGGTGCTTTAATTTATATTTCCATCAAATGCATTTTTGTTTCCTTCCATTATTCTCCCCTCAGTTACAAAGAAGGCCAATGTGAGTCTTGAGCAGCTTCTGCTTCTAGCACGCTGATCTAAGAAGCAAAGAGCAGACAGAGCAACTGAAATGGAAAGAATTCCACAAAAAAAAAAAAAAAAAAAAATCAACACAACATCAATAACTGTTTTTTTCTTTTCTGAAGTAAAATTGCAAGTAACTGATTTATTCAAATGCAACAGGTAAGTGATAAGGAAAAAGGTGTGCGTGTAGTGAAGCACATTGGGATCTTTCTTTGCTGGGCGGCAAGTGAAGTAATAACCAAGTGACTCAGCCTCCTGCTAAAAATGCTGTTTCCACCCCTGTTTTTCAAAATAATCCTTTTGCAGAAAATCCACACATCATTCAGCTTTACTGAATGCTGAAATAAAAAATAGATGCCCACTGTCACACAGCTATATTGATTATGAGTGAAAATGTGATCGTTTTGCATTAACTTGCCCCACAGCACTGGAGCTCCATCAAAGCATCAGAAGGAAATTAATGCTTTCATATAGTGCCTAAGAAAAATATGAGATGTTGCTCACTTTGCCCTCTAGACAAAGAGGTATATGCCAGTAGCTGAGAGGTAATAGCTTTCAGAACAGAACATGAACTCTAGACTTTTATTAAAATCATTATTTAATGTGCAAAAAATAATGAAGCCACAGCCTTGGCATTTAAAGCAGCAATTTGTAGTCATTACATCTTAGATCATGAGGCTTATTTTGTAAAAGCCAGTCTTTCTCAAATTAAAAATTCATCATCAACTCCCACAGATTATGTAGTCCTTTAAATTATGCCGTTTCATACAGATTTATTCTAGCTAAACAAAGAGCCAGTAAAGTGGCAAATAAAATTATTTCATTGCTTTCTCTCTCGAAAGACCTTTTTACTCCTGAAACTGTCCAAGATCTCACACAAGGCTTGAGTAATGTATTGATATTTTAGTATTTTCACCTTCTGGGGACATTTCAGATCTTAATTTGCCGTGCTTCTCACCCCCACTGCAGAGGGAACTGTAAAAAATAACCTACAACAGAATGTTTTCTTCTTTCATACTTAAAATGGCAGGCCACAAAGTGAATGACAGTATGAAGGTATCAATATGCCTAAGTGGATCCCTCTAATTGGCTAGCACTTTGAATCATATAATCAACTAGGTTAGAAAAGATCTTAAGGTCATCAAGTCCAACTGTTACCCCAGGACTGCCATTAAAAATATTAGATACAGTAGATATACAAATATTACTCCATTACAAATATTGTATTTACTTTTGATGAAAAATAAGTAGGGAAAAATTGCTCCTTTTCAACAAGAATCCTGTTAAGAACTTGCGTGGCAAAGTGATACAGCCCTACATAAGTGACATTTGTTACTCTGCCTTATATCGAAAACTATTATGCATGATTCTCTTTAAACATTAAGTAATTTTTCTCAACAAAATCACATGCATAGTTTTTAATATTTTATCTAATAAATCTTCTGGAAGATCACTATGGCCTGATAAGAAGCTGCAAGGTAGCACGTTTATTCTATGTCTTACTAGTGAGAGCTTTTATTCAGTAACTTGGAGAAATGTAAATGAGATTTACATATATATCAGCAAGAGAACAAAAATGCACTGCATGGTGGGGATTTTTTCCCCCTCTCTTTCCTGCTTCAAGACTTCTTTTAATTACCATTTGAACTATAGTAGTGTCAAGAAGTTGGGATCCCTTTTGAAAAGAACATTGGAAGAGCGTTGGTTCCTCCCTCAAATTATTTGAGCATATGGACCTGAATCAGCACATAACACCACCTGTAATTTAATTTTTGTATGCTGAATAGGCATGCTGATTTCAAACCCACTCCTCTTTTCAGGAGAAACAGTACATTTAAATTAACGTGTTTCAGAGTACATCCTCTGCCGTCTTCCAAATGTCTATCCTCAAAACACCTCTCCCCCAGAGCACTCCTCTTATAATGGTGATGCAGCTTTTTCTGCACCCTTCTACAATCTCTATGCCTACTAGGTAAGAATTTAATCAGGGGCTCGCAAGGGGCTAACAATATTTTATCAAAGAGCTACATTACATTTATTACTATACTTTCCATCTAAGTCAATGGCTTGCTCTTTAGCTATATCAGCCAACAACTCTCTCCAAAACTTACTGCCAAATGCCTCTGATACATAAACTCTCTATTAACCCTACAAAATATATTTACTTACAAGTTTTGCAGAATCCTGCAATGTTTCATGAAACTTCACCAAGAATCCAGATCTATACACAAAGCCAACAGATCTCACTCACACCCACTAAACTGCCTGCCAGAGATTTAGTCAAAGTTGTGGAATTCAATTAGAAAATAATTTTTAAATAAAGGCAGAAGATTGTGAGAATCTTGAACTACGAAAGAAGCAGCTCACAAGATGTAAAAAAAAATAAGCAGAACAAGCTTCGAAACACAAGCAGGGTGTTGTGCTTTTCATAACAACCATTTCAGGAAGCTGGAAATAAAGAATGGCTGTCATGACAGGTAGTTGGCTGGAAAAATAAAAGAGGCGCTTTGCTTTGGTCTTTGATAAGTTCCTATAACCAAATTATACCAATGCCCTTCCCAAACTGCAATCTAAAAATCAATTTGGTACACATAATGAAATACACTACTTACAGGAAAAATGAAAGTTAAGAAATTAAATCAGTGTAGCCAATTGGAAAGATATAATCTCATAATTACTGCACCATACTGCAATTTGAACAGTTTCACAGTGAAGTCCACAGAAGCCTGAACAAGCGAAGAACTGCTACTATACATGTATCAATGACATTTAGGTTCCTACTTTATTAGTTTGTTACTCCTGAATCTTGACATCTTTGAAGCAGGCAGGAATATCATAATTTTAAACAAGAAGCAAAGACTGTAGAAATTATGAAAGTAGCCAGTACACCTTGATGCTTCAAGGAAATGGTGTCACCAGTTAGTGAGTGCTTAGAACCTTAGAGTCTGAAGAGTTTCCCTCCAAAGAGTTTTCTCAATTATTTTGACACTAGTGGAAGCTTTATCTTCAAATTTCTGAATTTATCTGCAGAGCTGAGAAAATACAATGAATGTTAACACATAATATGTAGGATAAAAATAAGAAAGTAAGCCATCTCAACTGGAGGAGCTTGCTGTCTCTCAGGAGGAACAAGCAAACTTGCACCACTATCAGGACAGTTCTGCGCACCAGTTACCACTCCACCACAATGTTATTAAGGAAGTATTCAAAAAAAAAAAGCACCCTTTCTCAATAACCACACTCTTAACAGGGCAGAATCCTCCAAGATAAGCATCTACTTGAAGCTTTTACATCCATCCTGCTTCTCTTACTCACCTGCTTCTCTTACCTCCAGTTATATAACCCCAGACTGAGGCAGGCAGGCAGCTGAACAAGGTCATTGCTCACTTTTGAAAGGAAACATCTTTGTACACAATCCAAACAACACACAGATTAAGTTCTACTTTCATACTGCATATGGTTTCTCAGATATTGCTATGCACTTACATGATTAAATTCAAGCAAAATATTACAAAGTAGGGTCTCTTTTCACTATATAAAGATCTCCTGTAGGATTTTTAAGTGTATAACCATGAAAAGCATTAAAAGAGTTGAGCAAGCTCTTAAAATAAAAATTCTTTTTAAAATCAGCAAAATTTGGTTAGTCACTAAAAGTAAACACATAGAACTAGGCAAGAGGGGTTTTATATTTGTTTTTCCCCCCAGTATATTCTTTCTTCAACATTGTGCTCACTTTTTCTCCCCAAACCCAGCAAACATTTGAAATGATTACGTATTCAGGAATGGTGTTTTTGCTGAAAGAAAGACAAATACTTTTTTAGCTTGAAACTCAATTTGTGGTTGAATGATTAATGTCATCGAGGTCTTGCAATTACATAAGTTTGGATGTCACCCAAGGGGTTCAGGCTGTTATGCCAGTAGAAGTACACATATTTCTTCTCAATTCAGTGCACAACAGGACATGGTTCCCTACATGGAGTACAGGCTCCCTCTATAGATACAGTCTAGCAACCAACATTGCCTGGTCTGATCATGACAGCTTTGATTTAAATTCTTGCTTCTTTATGGTAAAAGAAAATAAACAAGATCAGCCATTCCCACATAATTCTCTCTGCTGCACCACCTGCCTTCCAGTTACTACTACTACTACTACTCACTTATGCCCAATCACAATTACTTTTTTCAGAGGTAGTAAAGTTGCTAAAAATAATCAAAAAAACATACAACAAAATGTGATTAATCAAATACAGAATTTATATTTGGTTACTTTGATCAAGTCTTCCTTCACATTAATATCTCAGATGAACTCTTCTTTCATCACACTCATTAATATTCTGTTATTATCATCAGTCTTAGTTAACAAGCAGTCCATACCTTTTGTTCTCCCACCCCTCCAGGTTTGTTTTTCACAAAGTAGATGACACATTATGTATCTTCCATATCAACTGCATCTTTTCTATGCTGATATCTGTCACCCCACAAGACTCTAAGCCTGTCCTAGACCAGGATCTCCCAAAACATCTGGCCACTCTAAACCAGGTGTTTGCT
>JARCZZ010041298.1:0-20625 GCA_030323915.1 Brotogeris chrysoptera
AAAAAATTTGCTGGGGAAGACAGTCTGGGTTACTCCTGCTTCAGGTAAAGGCAAACCCACTCGTGGGATTGCTTTTGTTCAGGGACCCGGATATACTTGGTGGGTAATGCGGGAAGATGGGGAAGTCAGATGTGTGCCTCAAGGAGATCTGATTTTAGGCGAAAACAGCCAATGAACTCAATTGCATGCTGTTACTTGCTATTCTCTGATTAGTTAATATTACTGCAGTGAACACCCCAGGCTCCCTGTGGTTATGGTATTTTGAAAGAGGAGGGGGAGAATAGAGGCTAACTAGATACACAAGCAGAGCCAAGCAATGAGACTTTTCCTTTGCTACTCTGAGTAGGATTACAGGTTCATGGACCAGAGCATGAAACGCAAGAGAATGCATGAGTTTCTTGTTTAATTTCAGCAGTGAAATCTTATGAGCAATTTTCTTCTTTAGTTAAAACATGCCTTTTTTTTTCAATGACTTGGCATCCAGTTTCATCACCTGCACAAAGTCATCTTTGACCCAATGGAAAACAGTGCTGTCACTCAGTCCAGTTTGTTCCAATGAATATCCACAGGCTTGAGATAAAAAGCACTCAATCAGTTTCTACAGGTTGTTATTCTTTGCCAGGTTTGCATTAATCTTCTCAGTATATCTTGTTTGTGCATGTGATGTATGCTGTATTCATTTTGGGACACAAGGTAATGATCAGTCTGTTGCATCCTGCTCTATGAAAGTTTGCAACTTCTTCCTGTACTTACTTAATTCTGTTACAAAACAGAATTTCACACCAACTTAGAAAAGTGAGAATGGTAAAATGATGGAATTTGCACCTCAGTGTACTCAGGAGCTAAGGTATTTGAAATAGGACTTAAAAATAAGCAGCAGTCATTAATGAGCAGTGAAATTTGTAAAAGCCTTCAAATCTTCTTTAGAAATATGCACTTAGATTCTCAAGGCCAACTTCTTTAACAGTACATGGATATGTCAAAGCATCTCTTCTGTCTTACTGCTTCTGGAGATACTCCATTTAGACTTTATATTTATTAAATAAAAGACATTTGGATGTTTTTTAATAAATCTTTCACTTAAAGTTCTGCTGTCTCTTCAGCACAGGGCAAACTGAACTCCGTAAACTTTTGCAGTCTTTCTTTTGCAGATTCTCTGCAGCTACTCTTATGTTACACCTTTTTCATAAACAAACTTTCACTGGTGTTGAATTTGCATGCTGACTTGGCGATATGAACAAATCCAGTAAGACTTATTCACTACTCCACCTCACTCATTTGGCTTTTATGAGCCTAAGTAACAGAAATAGTTTAACTCAATATTCCACCTTTCTAGAAGACTGATGTCATTATTGTATATCTCGGTGAACAAGGCCTTGGGCAGCTGCTTTATAATTCATGTCAGTTTCTCTGCCTTCTTGTAGCCTCGTATCACCTTCTGTGAAATGCATTTGTTTTCTTTGAACCTCTTTTGCATATTCAATGAAACTGTCCTGTCTTGAACTTGATCCTACTAGTGTTACTATTCTTCCATTTTACCAATAGGCCTTATGCATGGGATTTTATATATGCTTTTCTCTTAAGGTGTACATTCAGACTTATGCGTATGAATGAACTGTATTACACAGGAAATGCCTCAGATTTTTCTTCTTCATTAAGAAAAAAAATAGTTTGAGTGAAGGGAAACTAACATGATCCTGTAATGGGAAGTCCACAGAAGAAGGTAAGAAGTCATTGTGCATCTAGGAAATTAGGTCAGTATTTCCATTTTTAATCCAGGTTTAAATGACATTAAATGATAATGGACAGATGGAGAAATCCTATGCCAGTGGTCACCTAGTAAAGATATTTTTTTTTTTTGGCCAGGTTTACTGCAAATCCATCAAAATCTAACATTGTTAGAACTGCTAATAGGTTCCTAATTAGAAACTAGCCAGCCAGATTAATAATATATAATGTTTCCCAAGTCTGTCAACCAAGAGGATGAAACTCTGCTAGGCTGATCTGTGCGTATTTATCTATATGAGTTTACATATTAGTTAGCCTTTTCTCTCATCATAACCAAGTAGTTTTGAGGTGAGATGTAGCATTTTTTTAATTAATTCTGCAACAACATTTTTTAATTATTCTGACTATTTTGGAACTTCAGAGTAATAGTGCTGCTGTGGCTTGTTTTATAGCAATGCTATACAGATCTAATTACTACAGTGCTAAAAGACATTGGTTTTATACAAGGGATCCAAAACCTCACTAATAAATTGTTCTGCATTCTCCATTTTGTTCTATGAGATTCACTTGTCATTCAAGTGTGTGCCACTGATCCTGTTGGAGGTCGGGGATGGTTTTGTGAACCTACAGTCAGTATTTCAAGACCTTTTAGCCAGGATATGTCAAAACACAGAGTTACAACCAATTTATGGGTTTGCTAATGAACAGCACGTACAAATGTGTTGAAGTTGCACTTTAATGTGTTCCATGCATGCCATGCGGAATACTTACACAAGTAGTTCAGAAATGCTGTTGAACTTCACAGCATCAGACCGTCATAAGGAAAATCTTTACAAAGCAGTGAGGTGCTAAACTTATGTGTGCTGCATAGAACTTTAACTGGTAAGGATATTTGGGGGATTTTTTCTGGTCTTTTTCTCCTTATAAAATATTATGAGTCATGAAAGGGTAAAACAGGGAAATACTTTCATTCAAGGAATTGATGCTCATAGTTTCCTTGAATCCTCATATTTTCAAAAAGCCACTTGCTTCAAAGATTCAGACAGTTGAGGAATTGATTTAAACTTGTAGGTGAGCTCAGAAGGAAAGTGTGTTGTGCTGTGTTCAATATTTTATCTTTAATGGGAAATTGAGTATTCCAAAGCTCACTCAGACCTTTAATGAGCATTTTAGACTTCACTAAGACCAAAAGTAATGTACTCTAATTCTTGCAAATAAATATTTTAAAGTTTCTCTTTTCTAATGTGAGTGCTCAGATAATTGAGGGAAAGTGTTGGTGTTCAATCATTGCAGTTAATTTTAATTGCAAATGTACTCTTCAAGAAGAATTATCGAGAATGCCATAGTGTTTTTTGCAAATGTGAACAGTCAATCCTGATAGTGCCTAAAGCATTGAAAGTTAACAAAACGAGAGACCCCATAATCATTGATTTAGGGTACAGTAAAGTTAAATCAACTGTTCATAGTTAAAAAATCAACTAAGATCAGTACCTTATTAATCTTATTTTAAGCAACTAAATGGAACCCTCACAGTGTTGAGTTTTGGCAGAGGTGATGGTAAGATTTTGTTGGCAAGGGGATTGTGAGAAATGAGCAATATTGTGATGGAATGTTGCTCGAAAACTGAAGGATTTTTTCCTACTGTGGTGCTGATTCATAAGGTAGAGTGCTTATTAGAGTTATTAAGACTAGTTGGAATGTCTTGATTAATGTTCTGTATTTTGTGCTTGTTCCTGTGGTAGCACTTGAAGGTCAGAGGGGTGTCCTGGTTTAAGCTGTAAATCACGCAGCCTGTTAACTCACTTCTCCCTCTCTCTTCCCCCCCAACTCCGATGGGGGGGGAAAGGGGGAGAAGAACAGAAAGAAAGTAACTCCCACGGGTTGAGATAAGAAAAATCCAGTAACTGAGATATAATACAAATCACTGCTGCTACCACCACTAATAATAATGACAAGGCAAATACAAGGGAAGAGGATACAATCGCTCACCACCCAACCGAGCCGAGAGAGAGAGAGACTTCCGGGTTCCTGCCCCCAGTATCTCACATCCTGGGCATGACGTGCTGTGGTATGGAATAGCTCTTGGTCAGTTTGGGTCAGGTGTCCTGTCTCTGCTTCCTCCCATCTTCCCCTCCTCCCCGGCAGAGCATGAGACTCAGAAAGTCCTTGGTCAGATCAAAACATTACCAAGCAGTAACTGAAAACACTGGTGTTATCAGCGCTGCTCCAGCTACCAAGGAGAAAAATAACTGCTGCTGTTGAACCCAGGACAAAGAGAAAGATAAGAAAAAGAGAATAAGTGAAATGAACTGAAAGGAGGCATTTCTGGGGTTTTTGGTGTTTTGTTTTTTTTTGTGTTTTTTTTGTTGTTTTGGTTTGTTTTTTTTCTGCAAATAAATAATTCTGTGAAGCTATTTGTATGATCCAAGATGGGGACACCATGGTTTTGCTCTTTCTAATACAAATTCATATAACTTCGCCATTGACAAAATGCTAATGACTTAAGATTTCTTTTTCTGTAATATGCAATGTAAAAAAATGCTACCCCTTAGGTTGTAAGGATATGATCTCCAGCTGTGCTGAGAATAACTGGACTTCGAAGATGCCAAGTAGGAAGTACTTGTGGCTATGGCTTATAAGTAGCCTCAAATTAAAATTGGTGTGTGAAAGTGGGGAGGAATAATTTCTGTGCTTGAAAATGTAGAACTGTTGATGTGGGTAACTGTTCTGAAGTGTTTCTCAGCAAATTTGAAGAAAAATACATCATTAATTTTTCAATTTGCTTTTGGGGATATTATTGACCTAGTAAAGGTTAACAAAAACCCCAATGCATCATAACAGTTCTTTTCACTTTTGTTCTAGAATATATATATTTATGATTATAGTGGTCATTCTTAGAAGCTCTAAGTGTGCTTTTTATTGGGGAATGTGCAGATTTCTAAAAGGAAGATTGTCCCTGAATTTGAAATGGATTTAAATAAATTTTAGGCTATTGCAGGGTAAGCCTGATCTTGTTTACTAAAGAAACTGGTAGATATCCTGTAACTTTTTTCACTGGCTGTAGGTAGAACTGTCATAGGAGCACCCCTGCTTGCCTTATGACACAGGTAATTCAATTAAATTTCCAGAAACTTTTCCAGCTATTGTTATAAAAATCACCACCAAAAACCACAGAAAAACAAACCACTAAAGGGAAAAAAAAAAAAAGTAAAGCTGAAAAACAAGCTACAATATACAATGCTATGTTGGATTCTCGAATTGCTGAAGAAACTGTCTTTTCCAGTTTCCAGGATACAACTGTCATTATGTAAACATAAACTCTGTTGCATTGTTAACCCAACCTTGCAGAAAGCTCTCTCTAGCCAAAAAAGTGCTACCAGCAAAGGTGTGAATGTGTCACTTAGAATGAGATGAGTTGGTACTTCCCATGATCTGTTTATTTTCAAAATTTTACTGTGTTAAAGAAAACTGTGTTAATTCTTAGTTTGCAAATTGAGTAGGCCTTAATTTACAGTAGATCTGTGTTGAAACTGACATATTACTTCATAAGAAATGGAGCTAAATCATACAACTCAGTTAAATATGCATACAACTAAAAGCAGAAAGAAATGTATGCTACTACTAACTGAAATTATTTATCCCTCTTAAATCTCTGTGTAATCCAACAGAATTCTGAAAACTGCTAAAGAATCTGGGAGGAATTCATGAACAGGTTTGTGTCTGGCACTTTTGGGTGCTAGCATTTAATATTATTTAAGCCCAGGTAATAAATTTTAATTTGAAATAAACACTTTTATTGGAATTTGCCTAAATTTCTCAGAGCCAGATTTAGTTACTGCCATTGAGTTTTGAGAGCTCTGACTTAGCAGCTTTGTTTAGATTCTTTTTGGCCTGACAATACAATTCACTGGCAAAGGACAGTCTTACTACAGCAGAAAATATCAAGGTGTAAAGGAAAAACATGATGCATATTTTAAGGATGATGTAGTATTACTTTGTTCTTATGTAGCCTGAGGTTTTTTCTCTGATAGCCTGCCATTAATTCCTCTTCCACATATACACTTGGTTCAGCAAACACTTAACATGATACAAAGCCATTTTAATAGGTCTGTGCTCCCTGCATTCTGTTAGTGTATAGTCTGTTACTTGCCAGATAAGACAGAAGTAGCTGGTCATGGAACTGTAGTCAAGTATGTCTGGAGCAAATAATACCATGGCTTTTGGTCAGTGATACCATTTCAGAAGCTATGGAGGTTTGAACCCAAGGTTTGAATTGTAATTGCAATAACAGCTACTGCTGATTCTATGTTGAGTCATGCTGCACAGTGAAATATATGCCTACAGGCTTATCTGCCCTTCTGAGGTGGCAGAGCAAGAGCAATTTTTTCGTGGTCAACATAATGCCAAGAAAAATTAAGGGCCATGGGACAGGTATTCACTGTTTGGACTTTGTTTCTCAGCTTCTCCAGGAAAGAGCAGAAAATGAAAAGGTGGTGGATGGTCAGATCCAACCCCTGGACCATAGATTTTAGGTCAAGGAAGAATCACTTAATATGTAAATTTCTATTTTTGATAGAGTAGGAAGCTGCAATTTAGTTTGATTCCTATAATTTGTTAGCAGAATTCTTTGTGCCCTAAATTGTTCCGAAACTTCTCCAACATTCACAAAGACTTCTTCTCAATCTTCAGTTTCTCTCTTGCACAGCAATGCTGTGGGTTTCTGAGATATCCTCGCAAGATTTGGCTTTCTTTTCCTTCTTCCTACAGTAGGAATTCTCCCCATCTCACCTTTCACATCATGTTGTACTGCTGTTTTTTTTTTCCTCCATAGTGTACTAGAAGAAATGCCAAAGCATGCAAACCCTTTTTCATTGTTTTGGGGTTTTGTTTGTTTGTTTATTTGCTTGTTTGTGTTTTTTTTTACGAGTCTTTCAAATCTTTCACCTTTCTTTTGATCTAATAGCTTGTCACCTGCCTTTTCTTTTATAGAGTCTTGAGTGTCATTCTGCCTTTTCTTTTATAGAGTCTTGAGTGTCATTCATTTTGAAAGAATAAGTAAGTTCATGGGGATACAAACCGTTTGAACTGCAAGAAACACGCCTCCACTTACATAAAGCCATGTTAACATGCCAGTGCAAAAAATTTAGGTTGGTTGCTCACTGTCTTCAAAGGGGGTAAAAGGATGAGCAATAACGGAAAAAAAAAACAAACAAACATAGTGTTGCACAGAGATATGTTACAATAGAAGAGGGAATCTTGCGTATTTGTATATTATTCTGTGTGCAAACAGACCTGAGGAAAGGGTTCTTCCACATTCAGGCTTAATATACAAAGACTCAAATATGTAAAGAATGTTTCAGAAGTGCTAGCAGATGCTTGTGAAACAAAGAGGGGCAGGAATAAAAGACCTTCAGGAATATGTTAGTTATTCCATGTCATTGCAGAACTATTAAGATATATAGTATTCCCAGAAAATGTCTGTTTTCATTCAAGACCCTTCATCAGGCCTGTATATATAGCCCTTTAGGAGACTTGTCAGCTACTTCTAAGGAAGGTTCAGGTGCATGCTGAAGCTTCTGCCTTGCTTCCAGCCAGCTCAGAGCAGGGGCAGCATGACTCATGTGTGCGAAGGGTGTATAGACCCTGTGAAACTGTAGTCGGTGTGGGTAGAAAAACCTCAAATAACTAAAACCAGTGATGGAGTAAAGAATGCTTGTAGTCTGTGATCATGAGCGAGATCTCAAAAGCTTGTCTAAACTGAAGACAGAATACTTCAGTGATCTATAAATTATGAATATGTTTTAAAGATATATATTATGGTATTTAAACTAGGTATGACAAATACGAATTAGAACTGCAGTAAAAGTATAAAGTCCTGAGTGCCACATCTACAGTGAATAAAAGCTTTAAAGTAAATTCTCTTGGGAGCAAGAGAATTCATCTGTCAAAGATGAGTTAATACCATCCCAGCTTGATATGTATTATGAGGACCTTGAGGTGTTCCATGCTGGAAATGCTCACACAATATCTTGTCTTGAGGTAAACTGCAGTCAAGCTTGAATCAAAGATAATTACCTGTCATCTTAAACAGATTCTCTTCAGTACAAATTAGCTGTGCAGTGGCTAATACTCACTAGAAACTCTATTATGCACACCATCATTTGTTCTGGCAAATGCATGAAATCTCTGGTCAGAATGAGCTCCAGAGGTAATTGCCTCATTGCAAGCAAGTATACGTATGAAAAGGTTCCAGAGAGTGCCCTTCTTAATCTTCTGTTCTTGCAGTGAAGGTTCAAATATTTTCTCAAATCATAAGGTCTAGCAGTGTTTTCAGAATTGCTGCCCTTCCCTGAATCTCCCTGCATGCTGCTGTACCTCTGGAACAGCTGTGAGCAGTGTGAGTCCTTTGAGGAACGTCTGCACTGAACAAAATTTGCAGCATCTTGGCAGATTTCATGTTTTCAGTTTTAGGTTATTTCAGATCTCTGGAGAGGCTATCAAACAGTTTAAAGCATTATTGTTTTGATTCTAATTACACAGAAAAGTGTACCTGGTGGTCAGGCACAATATGAAGCTTTTCTCACATGAGTTTACAGCTGTGGTTGGTCAGAAGAGAGGAAGTAAGAGTGAGTAGTGCGGCTTTTTCACAGCCGTACGCTCTCCCATCCTAGTGGCTAAGTAGTATATTGCAAGCATGTTACCCTTAAGGCCCCTTAAGAAGTGACATCTTAGAAAGAACTGGTATGTTTCAGAAAACTAAGAAAATAACATTTAAAAGGTAGAATTAAAGAATAAAGAATCCAATACCTAGGTCCTCTGTGTCTGTAAAAACATCACACTTAGCTTGTTATAGGTGTATCATTTCTTGCATATGTAGCTCTTTAAAACAATTATGCCCTGTTTTGGAACCAGTCTTGGATTTTTTAGCACAAACAACTGATATTTTTCATTGTTTCTGTTGTTCATTATTGCCGGGATAGCTGTTAAATATTACAGGTGTTGCATATTTACCTTGCAGATCCTGACAACTTTTGTCCTGTACTGTTCGCTTTTGTTATTTCTCAGTCAGTATTGGTGGTGTGCAGTTAGCCGCTCATATGCCTGGCCACCTGAAATGCATTCAAATTAAACTGTCTCTTTTTTCTAAGTAAATTTTAAAAAGAAAATTTTTTCACAATTTTAATTGGAAAGTCATGGTAGTGGACTACTGGGCGTAAAACTAACCTACATGTCACTTGCAGTGATATAAAGAATTTAGGTTTGATTTTTTTTTTTTTGTAGTATTGCTGGTTTTAAAAGTAATAATAATTGAATTATTCTAATGAGAGCAAACCTTAAACTTACAATGGTGGTGTTAGAATTGAATAGACGTAACTAGAGGGAAGTTAAAGCCAAAAGGTATTGTTACCTGAAGTATCGAGGTGTGATATTTTGTTGCAGATTGGTTGTCACAATGTGCATTTGTGTGTTTAATCAATATCAGGAGAGGTGCATTATGTTAGTGGAGTAGATGTGCTTAATGCATAGTAAATAAGACCACATTGTAGCTGTAAGGCAAATTGGTTGTGTTGTATGTGACACTGTAGAAATATGAGCAAATGCATAAAAACTTCAATTGAATGAGGATTAGAATATTTTTCATACACTCATCTCCTATGTATCTGGTGGTAGAGCTCTGCTTTGTTCATCTGTGAGCTTCAAACAACATTGACAAGCTCTTCTTTTGAATCTACAGGCAAACTGAAATCCTGTTTATAAGGTCAGTTTTTAGCTGTCCATCAGTGTGCTCATTGATTGCTCATAATAAGGCATCAGAACCCATGAAGGGAAGCACGTGCTGCTTTTTCCACCTTTGGCCAAAGCCACATTATACATTAAAGCTTCTTAAGTGGGGAACTGATCCATTCAGTGGGCTTTATGTTTTGGAAAGCCAAGATGTTGATATCCCAAGTTCAGCATTATAACTTGATTGCAGAGTCAGGAAGGAAGAAAGAAGAGAGGGAGGAGGCAGTGATGAGGAAAAAAATTGATTTAAAAGGCCTACTGCATAAATTATTGGAAATCAATGTGAGTTCTCCTTAGGATGCATTGTGAATAAGGAGTTTGCCTTATCTTTACTGGGACTCACATCTTTGCTATTTCAGTATGAAGCATGTGACTAAAATAGTAACTGCTCTCATTTCTCTCTCTGTACTAAAACTGGAATAGGTAAACTGGAGCAGAAGCCATTCACTAGTTTCTGTTGTGAATAGCATCCCAGATCTTCTATTACCTAAGCAGGAATATTTCTTAGTCATGACAGATCATCTGTCCCCTTCCCTCTAACTGGGGCAGAAATGGAAGCAAAAGCTATTCAGGTAAAAGCTATTCAGGCCTCAGTTCCCTAGATGGTTCCCTATCTTGTTCTAATAAACTCTTACGCTAGTGGAATAGAATACAACAGAACTGTGTTTGCAGCAAACTTCCCTAGGAACATGCCTCCTAGAAGGTTTCTGGGAACTTCTGCAGGAAGATGTGAACAATCTTTCATCATTTTCAAAGAAGTCCATCTGAACCCTTATCACTACGCAAACTCCTTTTGCCTTCTCGGTTTAGCAGTCCTGGGCTAGAATGACTGTGTAGATCTGGGTTCCATGGAACATCTTGTGATGCAATCAAAGTCTGGATGTGCAGAGCTGTGGATGCATACAGGGGGAGTATATCTGTGAGATTTTTAACAACTAAATGTGGATCTACAGATTCAACACAGTAAACTGGCCTTATGAAAATAAAGCAATGAGTGGTGTTGGAAGAGAGTAGAACAGCTACAGAGGCAACTGAGAGAGAGAATAAAAAGAAAAAAAAATCTCTGTTCTTAGAGAGTTTCCTTTTTCATTCTTTCATCATTATGTGAACTGTCAGAACAGTAATGTCAATTAGGTATGTGAAACAGCATAAATATGAGATCTTTCTGGCTTTGCAAACTCCAATTTTAAGTGCTGTATCATACATTCAATAGAATGCATCTATTGTCCAGAAGGAGCTAGATTTATTCAGGATTTCTTTTTTAGTTAGAATTTCAGCTGTCGTTATTTCCTTGGCAGAAGTTAAGCTTAATTTCACTGTGGTCTCTTCTCCTCCTGTCAGCCCAGAAACTCTTCTCTCATATTTTCCAGTGATCTTTTCTGTTGCTTCTGTGCAGTCTGGAGATGGAGACTCCATCTGAAGTCAGTGGAACAGTCCTTACTGCTTTTAATGCAGTCTGAATCAGGAACTTTATATCTTCTGTATTCAGATTCTGTATTTTTTGTATTGTTTATACCAAAAAAGTATCCTTTGCCAAAAATTCTCTTCAGCTTTAGAATTTTTAAAAATCATAGTACTAGATTTGCAGAACTGAATTATAATGAAAGAATTATAAAACCTCGATTTCTATTGAATCCCTTTTTGAAGTGCTGTGAAATCAACCACTGCAACTATTTGCAGTACTTCCAGTGTTTCAGTAGACTGAAGTGACTAGATTAATGGATTTGTGTTACATATACTGTGGGATAAACTTTCATGACAAGGAAAAATTCCAGAGCTTGTGGTGTCCCTAATAATTATTCCTACTAGGTGCTGCTTAAAGCAGATTCTAGATGACACTGACATGAAGACACATAAGAGAGGTGGCTTGGATGGTAGAAGCAGACTTTTTGAACCAAATATGTCCTGTTTTATTAACTTCCACAGCAGAAAATGTGTTGTAGCTACAGTTAGAATAAATCCAGTACCTAAAATTCCATCATATGTAAAAACATGGGGTGTCTCAGTCATACGTCAGTCTGCAGACTTGCCTGAAGCAGCTGCAACTCTCTAGGGCAAAACTTTGCACAAAAATACTTAAGTTGTGATGTTGTTACTTCTGTAAGTTTTCTAAAGTAAGTACTGGTGAGTGTCTTTTTTCAGGTAGGTGTCCTGTATTTTCCCGTACTAGGGTCTGTGAATGCAGATTTTGTGACTGGAGCTGTGTAACATGTATACATTCAGCGTTACACAGTGGTGTGCCAGGTGTATGTTACTGTGAAGAAAAAAAGAGCAGAAAGGGCTATCAGCTGTTTAATTTCTTGGTCAGTTGTTTTCAGTGTTTTTAGTACTTCTGTAAAAACACTACATGGACTTTCAATCAGAGTATTTCTGTTGACAACATTTGGTGTTTCAGTAGGACAAAGTCCATTGCTACAAGATAAAATCTTTCCAGGATCTTGTTTTAAACAGTGCTAGTAGGAAAACACCTGTTTAATTGTACACATGGTAAGTAGTCAAAAAGTAAGTATTCTGTAAGTGACCTAGTAATTATCTACAAACATCTGCTTCATTTCATCCAGTCTGAAATCTTTCATGTAACTCTGTGATAATAAAAGCTTTGAATTTTTGTGCTGTTTTTAACATAATCTGATATGATGGTTTGAAATTCAGTATGCCTCCTGGAAAGGAAAACTGTTTCAAACAATATGGGTCATAAAATGTTTTTAAAGGATTTAATTTGTAATCTTTACAAAGACTTAGCTGAAACGTTTCATGCTGCGATAGATCATTCAAATATTGTGATATCAAAGGCATCTGAGTGATGTACTGAGAGCACAAATTTATTAACTATTGCCTATTATTATGTTATAATCTAGTCTGTTTGAGTGTGGGTGAATGTTTGTGCTCAATGAAGGCAAAGGGAAGACTAAAGCTGGTCTAAATCCCAGCATAGACATATGGCAATAAAGTTTTGTATGTTTGTTTTTAATGTAACTGTGTTAGATGGGGCACAATCATTGCAAGCAATTAATTTTGGTTTTATCTTGAAACTGGTGACTACTGTATGTCAGAAATCTTTCCTTGTAATTTGTTTTCTGGAATATATTGATTGCTTGTAATAAGCTTCACTACTGGAGAGAAGGAAATGAAGTACAGGTTATACAGATAATTTAAAAGTGATTCAACAATTTTTGCAACAAGGGAGGAATTCAGATATTATTTTCTTTTTCAAATAAAGTATTCGTGTCTGAAGTTAGACGAATTAATTTTTAGCATAAACACCTATCACCAGTATTTCTCACTTAGTGTCGTAGGCATTGTTTACTTTCTGGCTAATTCTGTTGTGTTGTGTGCTTGTGTGTTCAAAGGGCCTCTCTTTCCCAGCTCTGCCAGTGAAACCCTGGTGGCTTCAATGAAGCAGAGCCCAAACTGCCTGCTTAAATACCAGCAGCAAAAATCACTGATGCAACTAAACATAGTATCAGGACTCTGTCTTACTGGAGGATCTTCTATTTGTTTGCTTGGTGTTGTTTATTTTCCTTGGGTTTTGTTTCATTTTCATTCTTTCCTATCTTTGTTCAGCATATTAATAAAAATTCAGCATAGGAAAAATCCTTAAACTCGCAAGTTGTTTTACCACTACTCTGCAGTGCTAGCAGTAGTGACTGCTAACCTAAATAAGTATTGTACCGTGTCTCTAGAGAGTCATATTTTGAGTGGATGAAAGGGTATAGTCACTTGCAAGCATGTTAACCATGCTAGAGTGTGATTAGCTGGTCCTGAGGATGTCCAAGGATTAAACTGGGAAGTATCAGGTGGCTGTTACTGCGCTGGTCTTCCAGTGAAGCAAGTTATACGCTGTGCATCGCCTAAGGTTTTTTTGAGCACCGTGACTGTAAAAATAGAATTCAAGAAATAGGAAAAGAAGTTCATTGAAAAAGATTTGATTTTGACAAGAAAACAATGAAGAACAGCAGTTAGCATTAATAATTAAGGAGGAAAGGTATTTGACAAGATTACCTTATGTTTAAAGAGTCTTTTTAAAAGAATTAAAATACTGATGCAAATCAGATTTTCTTAAAGCTTTAATCATCTTGTTAATTCCCCTTCATTAGAAGTTCCCTAGTCAAAAGTTCCTATCAAAACCCGGCTAGAGAGACCTTTAAAATTTGCCTTTATTGCATGTTTACTTCTCTCTGCATGGATTTTACAGTGAGCAGACTTGGAGAATTCACAAACACACAGAAATTATTGGAAGAATTCCCATTAGCACTTTGAATTTTAATCCAGGTTCAAAGTCCACAGACTATTGATGTCAGGATCCCATCAAGCTCTGAATGAAGTGGAACATCTAGTTGGTAAAGAAGGGTGGGAGCAGAAAGCAGATGTAGAGAGAGTACTGTTCTGTTGAAATGCATCTTGGCATTTTCATGATGTTCTCCTTCTTGGGGGAAAAACAGCAATTGTAGAAAGGCCTGTGCCTTGTTTGGAAGAACTAGTTTTTGTTGGCCATAACAATTATTCAGATTAACAGCAGAGGCTGAAGGAAAGTGTTATGGTATAATTTATAGGCAACATCCTTTGTATGTAGAAAAAGCATGAAGAAAAGCAATTTAATATCTTTCATGCTGATTAAGTAATGTAGAAAGAAATATTATAAATAAGGCTGGAATGTTAAAGGATTATAATTGATGAAAATGTGCTAGAGGAAAAATACTCCTTCCTGAAAACTGAAATGGAATTTTAATTTCTTGAATTCTACCTAAAATGACAATTATAGTGTTTACAATGAAAGAAAAAAGGGGGTGGGGAAGAACCCTACAAGCAGTAAGTTGGTAATTATGCATTTGCTGAAAACCTGCACTCAGCATTTTTTTGATTCCCTAATTAAATACTAATTAACACATGCACTAGAGTGTTAATTCTTTCTTTTATTCCTCTAGGGCATCTGTACACCTTCAGGAACGTAAGCTTACTCAGATATGCAAAAGATAATTAACAATAAATAGGACTACCACATAGTATGCTCATTACGTTCCTTATTTGTATGTGCCTGCTTGTCTATTAGCCAGAAAAGCAATAGTTTGTTTTGTTTCTGATTTTGTATAAATGCATTCAGCTTTATCAACAGAATATCACAGCAGCACAAAGAATTAGTTAGCGTATTTTCAGGTAATACAACACTGAAACATTTTTTGACTCAGGAAAATCTGAGCTTAACTGCTTGTGTGTTTGAAAACATTTCTTAAAGCCTAGAAATTTCTATTGATAGACTGGAAAAGATTAAAAAAAAAAATCTGTGCCAGTTTTAAATAATCAGTTCTGTTATACAGAACTTCAGGTTGTTTCTATTCTCATGCCAACATTTCATCTTTCCTACTACTTGAATTTCACATTGGTTTCTGGTGGTTTTTTTTACAAAAGTGCTAACTCTATTAATAAAATATTAAAATCCAACAGGTAAAAACCCTAAACACTGAAAATAAAAGAGCAATGTGATTTCTTGGCAACCACTAATAAATTAGCCAAGTGCTGTGTTTTGTAAATGGATAGGTTTACTATATGAAATCTGTTCTAAGTATCCTCTCCATAGGGCTGAAAATCTCACTCCTGCGGTGATGCCCAATCCGACTCATTAGTGGTTAGGAAAAGACAGGATTTGGATTGGGTGATGAGACATTTATAAAGAACAATCACCAGATATCTTTATTGATCAAAACAGGTGTGAATGGTCAACTGCCCTTGTAAGGTGAAAATTTGTATTTCAGTTGAATTCAGCTTTTTAATTAGAGTCATTTGATAAAGTGGCTGAAAATAAGTGGGTGTTTTTCCATCCATTTTTCTGTCCCTCTTTTCCTACAGCAGGGATGCTGTCACCATATGTGGTTTACAGTTCATTAAGTTCTTGTCCTGAATGTCAAAGGGGCTCATCTTTCCCATCTGAAGGAGCTGTTTTAAGAAATATTTTGCCAGAAGTGCTAAGTTCTCACATTTTTCTTAATTGTAATTTTGAATGCAAGGTTTGAACTCTTGTGAACAATGTAAACTCAGCTGTCCTTGCCATTAAGTAACCTGATCTATAGTAAGAAATTATTATTGGGGGAAAAAAATATCTCAAAGTATATCAATTAAAATGAATAAATATCAATTGAAATATACAACATGTTATCACTTGCCACCTCTAAAAGGTTCAGCCACATTTAGAATCAAATATCTATTTTATTATATTTCTGTGACTTCCACTAAGATTAATTTTCCTTATGCATTAGCGATGGTTTCTCAAATTTGCTTAGACTTCTGTTGGTCAAGAATTCATCAGATATAACAAGATAATCTGTTAACTATAGGAATTTAAGGCTAGGAGGTCTGTAAGAACTCATGTATGCGTCCCTTTTCACCAAATTCGCTGTTTGTGCAATGTGTTTATAGAAATAACAAATCAAAGGGTGTCTATAGCCTTTCTAAAACTCTCTGAAGGCTTAGTACCTCTTTTAGTCAGAAAACTTTTCCTGATATCTAAAGTAAATCTTTGAACCAAATTACAATGCATGTCGTTTGTTTCTTCCTGCCCTGCATAGGATGACTGTCATTTTGTAGATTTTTGCATTGTAAGTCTTTCATGAATCTTGCTTTAATGTTTTCTTTTGTAAATCAAATGCATCAAGTTCCTTCAGCTCTTCTTTTTATGACATGTTCTAAAATCTGTCTTTATTGTTTTCCTCATGTAGAGTCTGCAGTTTGACAGCATCTATTTTGGGGTCTCAAAACCTGGCTTATATTATCACTGTCAAGAATAATTGTCTCTCTCTATTTTTCAACCCTGCTTGTATGCTAAGACTGAGTTTGTTCTTGTTTTGTTTTGTTTGGGGTTTTTAAATACTGTTTTATGTTCTAGGTCCTCTGTTCTCTTCTTCAGTTTTGCTGTCTGGCCCCATTCTACCTATTTTCTCTTGATACATTTCATGACTTCTTACCATATGCAGTGTTTTGAATCTGTCTTTACCAAATCTCATCCTAGAGGTCTTTATTGACTTTGTTTCTAATTTGTAAAGATCATTTTGAAACACGTAAATATAGAGTGCTTATACGTCCTCCTGCCTTCTTTCACCTGTACTTTTTCCCCTGACCCAATTCACTGGAGGATAATTATCTGGGTGGACCCCTGTGAATTTCCATCTTAATGTCTTTTTTCAGTTCTAAATCAGAATATTGATAATTACTCCTTGAACATTAAATTTAAATTAATTAAGGATTTACCTCAAGATGTGTTTTTTGTTTTTTTCTCTTTTTTTTCTTTTTTTTTCTTTTTTTTTTTTTTTTTTTTCCATACAGGTAATATTTCCCTAGCTTGTCTATGGAGATTTCATATCTAGCAGTATTTAAAGTTTTATTAAAGTGAAACTGTATTACATCTAGTGCTTCTACCTTATCAAATAAACCTGTAAAGGAAGAAAATTTAGTCAGTTTGGCACAGATTGCTCTCGACAAATGTGTGTTGGATATTTCCATCATTTTATTATCCTGTAGGTGATTATTAATTGATTCTTTAAAAATTTTTTTTCCCAGACTCTGTCAAGTAATTGAAGTTGGGCTGGCAGATCATTATAATTCTCTCTTTTTTTGCTTTTTGGATGGGGAGTAAATCTGTGCAATATTTGTACTCCTTTTTTTTACTTTTGTATTCCTTGTTAACTGTATGTAGTCTTGCATTGAAGTTTCTTGCACTATTCTTTTATATATATATTCAGTCATATGCCTTTTTGCCATTTTAAATATCCTTGATTTTTAATTCTCTTAAAATATCTTCACCAATTTTCCCTTGTATAACCATATCTTATTTGCTTTTGTCATCAGTGTTTCTACAGCTCTTCATTCATCTCTCCCGTTCATCACAAGATTGAGTTTAACATGATAAGGATCTAGTCTCTTTCTTACAAAACAAGTGTTTCATTTTCAAACCAAAGTGATACTTCATCTTCTTAAGCTTTTTAACCTTTGATTTGTCTGTACACTTTCTAGTGACTTGAACGTAATGTGCAGTCAAGCTCACTGCCAAGTGAAACCTTGCTGGATTTGCTGCCTCTCGAGTGGCATTTAGTGCCTGTGTTACTTCTTCAATGTTTGTGGAGGTTTAGACTAGAGGACACGTGCCTGGGCTATCACATCATAAGTACACCTTCACATGAGTTACCAGCAGTTTTCACATCATGGTACTTTCTACACTTTGTAGCTTAAAAATCTGTTTTTTCCTCTCCTTTGTTGGAATGTTGAGTTAGCTCCCATGCTGCTATCATTTATAGAATGATTTCTCCATTGCTTTCCTTTTTTCAGTTCTGAAGTCTTCAATTAGTTAGTGAATGTTTAAGAAGGAGCTTTTCTGCATAAGGCTGCTCACTGGAAATAAGATGGGTATTAGCTCTCAGGTGAGTGTATATTCCACTTACTGCTTTTTCGGAACTTGACATAAAGAAGTGACCTTTGACCCACAGTATCCTGGATTCAGCAGTAGCAGTCATTTTTCTCATTCTTAGTGCCTGGTACAGTGCCGTGGTTTTGAGTTTCGGCCTGGGAACAGACTGATAACACCGATGTTTTCAGTTGCTGCTCAGTAATGTTTAGTCTGACCAAGGACTTTCTGAGTCGAGTATTCTGCCAGGGAGCACAGGAAAGTGGGAGGAAGCAGAGACAGGACACTTGACCCAAACTGACCAAAGAGGTATTCCATACCACAGCATGTCATGCCCAGTATATAAACTGGGGGCAGTTACACGGAAGGGTTAGATCACTACACAGACAGGCTGGATATTGGTTGGTGGGTGGTGAACAGTTTTATTCTCTTCCCTTGTTATTTCTGTTATCATTATGAGCATTGGTGGTAGGATCAGTGGTTTGTGTTATACCTTAGTTACTGGACTGTTCTTATCTCAGCCTGTGGGAGTTGCATACTTTCGATTCTCCTCCCCATCCCTCAGGAAGCGGGGGAGGGAGAAAGTGGGGGGTGGCAAGTGATAGAGAGGCTGCATGATTCTGAGTTATGGCTGGGCTTAAACCACGACACACAGGTTACAAAATTAGTGTTCAAATTAGTTCTGCTTGGGGCCATCAGTCAGGCTGTATTTGAGACAGAAACATGATCCTGAAATGGTGTCTTCTCTTTTTCTCTCAAACACCTTCTTTCACCACTTGCTGATGTAAGTACGTGGCGATGTGTGTGGTGCAGCCCCCACTATGGGAGTAATTTACAGTGTTCTGAGTCTATACTGTGTCTTGACAGTAACTGCTGCTTTAATAACATTGAAGCAGTCTTGAAAGTTCATCCTTCTGCCATCAGACACTTTTCAGTCAGTCAAGTTTAGTAATCTGTGAGAAGTTACTTTTGCTTTATTCTTCCTCTTCATGAGGGTGTATACTGGCTGGGGATACGGCACACTTTCTGAAATGGTTTAGAAATGCTCCCACTATGGTCCCAAGAGTAATAAACATTTTGGTTAAAAGGTTTTGGAGGCCGAGCTTGAGGCTGTCTAGAATTAAATCACACAGCACTAGACCACCACTTTGTTTTGTTTGTCACTCTTTCTTCTTGCTGATTTTTCATGTTTCATAGTAAAGCGAAAACTAAGATCAGTTCTCCCACAAAATCTGGACTAACTACTCTTGATGCTCCTGTTTAGGCAATTGTACTCATATTTGCCTTCTGAATTTAACTTTTCTTTCTTAATATGAGGTCTTTATTCAGGCAAACTTTGAGATTTAACCTGAGAAAATTGCTAATATGCTTTGTCTTAAGAGATACTTCTAATCAGAGGTCTGTCTCAGATTTTCTATGCAGTCACTTTGGCACTGGTATAAAAAATGTAATGATGGGATCATTCCCCAAAGAATTCTTATCAGGAGTTTCCTATATTTAATACATTGTCACTGAACTGTGAGTGTTGTTAGGGCCTTACTATGGAAGGTGCAGTCTTCAGAGATACTGTCCTGGCAGTTTAAATGGAGAATGAGTGGTTACCAAATGTTAAATAATATAAACATACTTTGGGATACGTTAATAAACAAGTAGTTTAGCTACATTTAGTGTGTGTGCCAGGTCAGTACAATACTGTCCATCTATCCAGATAGAGATGTCTAAATGTGTATGAGCCTAAACTTTGAGTTCTGCACACGTGGTGATAAACTCCTGCATGCGAAGGAAGTTATGCAGGCCTGTTCTAAAACTGGGCATTGAATGTCCAAAGAGATCTGGACTGGGAAGATACTTACTCTAAATCAGTAGTGAGCTTTCTTCTCTGTAGTTTAATATTCTCTAATTTTGATTATTTTTAGTTATTCTAAAATTTGTAGATTGATTTTCAACAGTCTTTATAAGAGATTACATTCATCAAATGCTTCTTCCCATTTCCAAGAATGCTTGCACGTCACAATGAACATAAACAGTGGAATAATCCACTGCTGTTAGGTTTTGAACCTTTAAAAGGTTGCACCATGGGGAACCATATAATTCTTGGATGTTTAGTGAATAGGACTGACATGTTGATGGATGCAGGCAGAATGGAGCAAAAGAAGGACAAAGCTATGTGAATATGTATTAGCCATACTAGGGAGCAGTTGTCTGAATTCTTTGCTCTATCACAGAATTCTGGTTACAATTGATTCGGAGAAAACTCCTGGAACAAACTTGCCAGCAAAGTTTTAAAATTGACAAGCATTTATTCTTTATTGCGGCACCAGGAGACACAGGGGATAGCTCCTCCTAATGGGTATCCCCATATTGCTACACAGGGCATCCTTATATAGTCACTGGGCGGGCATACATATTCATGAGGCTACACATGAATTACCTCATTTTCCAGACAGTTTCTGCATGCATACAAAAATGTGGTGGTGGTCTTTGAGAGTTATTTTACTTCTTCCAACAATCTTTGTAACTTCTGGCAGTCTTTGAAGCACCAGCTTAATTAAGATTACAGACATAGCAATCATCCTGTCCTACTGCCGTGGTTTAAGTCGTAAATCAAACTCCTCCCCTTCTTCCCCCCCCCCCCCCCCACTCCGATGAGGGAAAAAATGGGGAGAAGAACCGAACGAATGCAACTCCCACGGGTTGAGATAAGAACAGTTTAGTGACTAAGG